>JAPDEL010000038.1:0-277007 GCA_027569095.1 Aspergillus conjunctus | reverse complement strand
TTTTGGGTGTACAAAGTAATTGAAGAGCAGTTGGAGGGTGTGGTGGTGTATGAGTATTGAAAAGGTGAGGTGTCGGGTAAGAAAGGAATTAGAAGTGTTGTGGGTCAGGTGTCTCGCTAGATGGTCACCTGACCATCTAGCGAGACACCTGACCTCACCCAAGGGGCGCCTGACCTGTGTACTCCTCGTTTTGCATTCTTGTATACATTGAGATCTGTATGTGCTCGAGAGGATTGGACGAGTGATAATGTTATAATTGAAGGTAAGCCATGTAGATTCACTTGTTTAATACGTTCTTGATCAATTATAGTGTAGAACTGTGATTTACCGAGCCCAACTACTGTCCTTAATCGATGACATCTCAAAAAATCTAGAAGCTCGGATTGTATATCTCGCATATCTCTTTCTCATCAAGGATCAAGTCATTACTGCCCCATACTTCTATTGTAAATACCACATAGTGTCCCCACCGGAAGGGTCTTCGAAGCCTTGAATCTCTCGGTCCCAAAGCCTCTATTGTAAACATTAGTACCCCTTGGATAGAATCCTCGAACGCGACTTACCCAATCCAAATTAGCAGGAGTATCCAGCATATCTCCGATGACATCCAACGAAGCATACGGGGTGTCAGTGTTAGTTAGTGGGTCCGAAAGTGAGGTTGCAGATGCATTGAGCGGGTACGGAGAGCTTTCGAGACTTCGCCAACTACCGTACGGCGGTGGTTGGGCTAGAACACAGCAATTTGGTCAGTTCTTTTTCTTTCCTTGCGGGTGTTAAGGATTATACACACCATCAACAGACTGAATTGCTCCGTTTGCGCAAGACTCACTCAAGCTCGGTGTAGAGAGTCGTATCGTCTGTTCGTCCTTCTTAACCCGCCGGAGCATGATTGATAGTGCAACATACGCCTTTTGCGCATCGGCAGACTGTATCCGCGACTTCTCAAAGATATGAAGAGACATTTCGAGGGTGGATAGGAGATCTTCCTGGCTATTGAGGACAACGGACAAATTGTTGCTGCCCCCCTTTGCCTGGCCGTTAGCGGTACGGGTATATGAGAGTTCCATGCACAAGATCATGGCTGCGAGGAGGTAATCGGTATGTTGAATCGAGTTTGCAGAGTGTCGGGCTCCATACATGAGTCCACCAGGCTTATTCTCATGGTATAGATCTGCTTGGCAGCGGAGAATTTCCTTCGAAGCGTTCATGCAGACTACCCGAGAATACGCATATCGTAGGTTGGAATGTACCTCGCCCAAATACCGTCTGTGAAGCACGCACCGGGATTTCTGATATGTGAGCTGCAGAGTATACCGACGGAAGATCAGGTCAGATGAGTCTGTGATGCACTGATCAATCGGCCGCATTTTGAAGCTAGGCGGGATGAGGCTGTGAGCCTCCTCCAATCGTCGATCAACATCAAGCGTCTCTTCATATGGAACTGGTTCTCGCGAATACGCTATGTCGAGGATTCTCCCGAATACAGTCATGAGACGGGACTTGGCCCTTGTGTAAGAGGTGACGGTGATCTCGCTTTCCGGGCGTGAAGGGGGCAGATGCTTTGTTGTTTCGTTGAAGTCCTCGTTTAAAAGATTGCGCGGTAGCTCGACATCATGCTGCCAGCTTTGTACAGTTCGAGGGAACCCGGTTTGGAAGGAGATTAGAATATCGATTTGGAGTAGAAACGCCCACACACGGCGTCTCATTTCCCCATCAAATACCGAGATAGCTGGGTAGTACTGGGGATCCCGGTGGTAACCCGTGCGCATTGCCAGCTTCATAGCAATTGCCAATAGGAATGAAACGCCAACTTGGGCATCATTTTTCATGTAGAATTCCCCCATGATGTATAGAGACAGTGCCTCTACCTTGTGTCGCCCTGGTGTTATGTAATTTGACTGGACAAGGCATTGTGCACTGCGTTTTTTGAACGTGCTTACGACATCCATGGGATTGACTCCGTTGCCCAGCAGAGGTTCTCCGGTACGTTGATGAATCAACATAGCCGTAGTTAAAATCGCGTATAGCATGGCTAGCCAGGGTAGAGATACATCATGCGGCCTTGACCAGAACAGATTGTACTGCGAAAATTAGCACAACAATTTCCATCTGGATATTAGCTGTTGAGCTTCGTACCTCTTTTTGAAATGTGGGAGCATGAATAACGACTTGATGCGGAAAAAGGGAGAGTCAGTGTTTTATGCATATACCCTACTAGTAGACGTTTAGGCGACATACCAACTAACGGCTCTTTACAGTTCAGAAACAGCGAGACAAGCCTGTCGGTTACCGGCCGGGGAGGAATATCTCCCAGTAGCTCGTCTCTGCTTGCGGGCTTACTCAATCCGAATAACAATGTAGGCGCATTGTCTTTAGAATCATCGTCCTCGATAAAATCTTCGTCCGATATCTCGTCACTCCCCTGCAACGATTCCCTGACCTCATTGATCTAGACGGCATTAACAGACTGAAGAGCGGTTAAATAGTCGACAAAAGCACCTACCTCCTCGAAAATCGCCCTCCAATGCGCATCGTCTATGTATCTTGTCCCGGCATCTTTTACAACCAGCTTACCCGGCTGATCAACATGATCAATAGGGATATCCTTATCCTCCGGATCATTCAGTGAACCAGGAACCTGTTCCATTGATGGCACGTTAGATTGCACGTCTCCGCGCGATCCCGAAGAATCTCCACTATCGCCCTGGCCCTGAGCCTCATTCTCCTTCTGCTTCTTCTGAGTGAAAGACAGAATCAAATTCTCAAGATGCTGCAGCCGGTCATGAACATGCGATGGACTAGGCGCGCCATGTGAAGCCCTCCCTCGTGGGCCACGACCAACGAAAGTACACGAACTGGCTTCCCCTCTTTTCATACAGTTGGTGCAAGGGTGTGTGCGACAGCATTTGAGTCTATGTGCCGATGTCAGTGGATTTCGGGGGGCTTGAGGGTGATGCGACATGGAGAGGCGTACTTGCGACTTCTGCAGGCTGTGCAGGAGAGTTGGACCCTGGTTCTTTTCTTATCTTTGGAGTCGGCCATTTTGGAATTGTCTCGGGAGATGGTAATTAAGATTGTGGAAGCTTACTTATTTACATCTTGAATTTCGCAGAATCATGGACTGTTGGATTGGAGACGGTGAAGTGGTGACGTTGAAATCGGTCTCCGTGGTTAACTCCGACTAAAACCCGACCCTCAATAAAAACTCAAAGGCTTCCCGAACTTCCCTATACAGACTGCATCTATACTGTTAAGGTTACCAGGCCTATTTGATTTAACAATGGCTGAGTCCAATAAAGAGATATTCTTTCAAAATAATTATGTTCTACAAAACTAAAGCGATCTCTGGTCGATCTTGAAGATGACATTAACAAACCCAAAAATGCTAGTATCTCTTGTCAGTAAACTCGAATAATACAATTATGTTAACTTGCTTGGTACTGACGGTAGGCTTGAATGCGAGGAGGAATCCCCCAAATTGAGTATGGATAAAATCTTGTAGCATAAGGCCATTAAAAAGATCGTTGATAGTAAGGACTTTGATTCCAGCATTACGGAGGGCTGGGAAGTAACGCCAGAGAGCCTGCTGACCGCTGGCGGACTGGGGTTGCAGGCGCTCTTGTGGGTCGTGACTTGCGGCGAGGTGGCGTACAATCCGACTAGGATTCTGAAGATGGCCTCTGGCGCTTTGAATGAGCCATCTCTAGCTAATAATGTAGGAGTAGTAATGATTTAAAGCAAAGGTTGGATGCTTCCAAGTTGGAGATGGATACAATGGAAGTGGAGCCAAAGAGCTGTTTTCATTGAGATAATTCGCTGAAAAAAGTATATTATGGGCCCGCTAGTCCACTTTTGGAAGGTACGAGCTTGAATTCACGTGCACTACAATACCTCAGGGTGATATATACAAAAAGTCTATCTACTAGTGAAGGGCATTTTAGAGTCTTGCGCGGAAGACCTTTCGCAATGGTTCGAGGCCAGATGGTCCGTCGTAGATTTGTTGCTCCACAATGCGAGTGTTGATCTATTACGGCATTAATACCTTGGAAAGACGTAAAAGAAGGAAGAAAAAAGATGGTGAAGCTTACATGCTGAGGACCCAAATCCTCCACTCGTTCGACACCAAGTAGACGCATGCAAGTGTCTGTCTCATCAGCCAAGACTGGGGAAAATTAGTGAATGACCAAAGAATATGCTGGTGAAGGGAGGAACATACTCTGCAGGGTGCGCTTCACACCATCAACACCGCCCGCTCCTAGTCCCCACAAGGAAGCTCGTCCGATTCCCACAGCCTTAGCACCCAGGCAAAGAGCCTTCACTACATCAGTCCCACGTCGAATGCCACCATCAACTAGGACTTCTAGCCTGTCAAAGACCTCAGGACAGTATTTGCGGATCTCCAGCAGTGTATGGACCGGAGGAGGGGCGGTATCAAGAGCTCGTCCACCGTGGTTCGATAGAATGATACCCTTGACTTGTGGGGCGTGAAGCGACGCGATATAGGCATCCTCGTGAGTCTGAAGACCCTTGAGAACAATCGGCAGATCTGTGTGCTGAGCAAGCCAGGGCAAGGTTTCCTTCCAGGTAAGAGTGGGATCGGTTCCTACAAAGACTTGTCTTCCAACACCACTTGCGCCCTCCCCGGGAGTGGCAGCGTTGCCTCGTTCATCCTCCTCTCTCTTTCCCGGGACCGGGGCGTCTAGGGTAAGAACAATGAACTTGATCGCCTTGAGCTTGTTAATGCGAGCGAGCATCGTCTCACTCTTCTTGCGCTCAAGCTGGACGTACAGCTGCCATCCGAAAACCTGGTCCGGGGGAGCACCCTCCACAATCTGCTCTGGTGTCATGGATGCATTGTTGGAAATAATTTGCATGGCGCCGAAACTGCGACAGGCTTCTGCCATACCAGCTTCGCCTGTAGGGTGGGCAAGACGGGCCATGGCAGCCGGGGAGACATAAATTGGGATACCCAGCTTACGCCCCAGAACCGAGGTATCCAAGTCACATCGCTTGCAATCAATGAAGACGCGTGGCCGTAACAGAATGGATCGGTAGACTTCTGTGTTGAAATATTTTGTGACTTGGTCGTCGGAGGCGGAGAAGTAGTAGGCCCAAGCTTTCTTGCTGACTTTCTTGGTGGCCTGCTCCTCAATGTCGTCCAGATTTAGGAGCGCTCCCATGGGGAGCGATTCATCCTTCACTACCGGGGCGGGAGCGGCCTCTTCTTTGGGAAGCGTAGCAGGGCCGATGGTCCCTAGAAAGGCCTCGGGTTTGAGGTTCTCCTCCAGAATGCCTGGGGGGTGAATGGGGTCGTATTCCTCGGTGGCATCTTTGCCGGACAGTTTGAGAATTATCTTGGGGCCACCAGGGTGCTCGGAAAGAAAGTCGGTGACCTAGTGGTGATTGTAACCCATTTAGTACGAGAGAAGACAAGTTATAACAGGCAAGGAGCCCTACATCGTAAACCTTTTCGTATAGAATCACCCAGCAGCTGTCTTTTGTGTTATGCTTTGCGACTGTTTTTATTAGCCATCACTATCTTGAAATACCTTGTGAGGAAGACTCACCCTCCGCCGCGGTAAATACCTTGCTCATCTTGATTAAAGGCCAGGGCTACCTCTCGATTGCCCTGAAGATGGATTGAAACTGCCGATGAAAAGATAAAGCGAGTGAGAAAAGCGGAAAATCAAAGGAGAGATAAGAAGAGAAGAAATCAGCTCGAGTTGGAATTGGGGACGTTTATCTCGCCCCAGACCGCATGACAACACCCCGAGAGGTCGGCGGCATCCTTGAGCATTGCTCTGCCGGCCGTGGGGAAAGTTGGAGGGAACCACCAGGAAGAATGGGGGGCGGCGACTGAGAGGCTGCTGAGTTGGGGAATCTCGATAACCGTCAGACTTGGTCTGTTTAAAATCCTTCCTACCTAGGTATCGAACATTCGAATCCGGCGAGTTCATTGGTGGAGAAACCTGGTTTGTTCAACGCGCCAATAATATGAGGCGGATTGTTGTCCTCTTTGCTGAGATCTTAATTTGGAGACGGGCAGGAGAGGGAAAAGGGTTTGCGACCGTGCAAATAATGATATATTTATCTTTAAAATAATCCTATCTACTTCAGCTTCGTGAGGTTCAACGAGAATACGCCTAATTTCCCCTGTGCCTTTTTACGCACCTCGTTGTTCGGGCAAGATGACCCCGAGAGCCAAATCGCTTGGGAGGTGACCCACGTGAGCTCCATCTCTCCACCCGCCTGACTTGGTCGCCTGGGGATTGAAGTCATCTTTCGGCCCCATCTGACATCCGATTTTCTCAAGATAATCCAAGAGAAGAAAATCATTTGCCATATGGTCAAAAAACACCTCGTTCCTATTCTTCAAAAAGTTGCGACAAAAGCAGGACAGAAGCCATGTTTGAGGTACGTTCTAGAATCGAATTGCCCCTCCCTCGTACGACTGTGTCAACAAGGATCTCCGTTTTTACTGACGGACACCAGCGTCGCGCAGCAGACCGGTATCGACTTCGTATGCACCGTGCCCGGACGGTCGCATTAACCTCGGATGAGATAGTCGAAGTACGAGCGGCCCAACGGACCTTCGAAGGGGCGTATATCCGCACCGCGCTTTCCCAGTTTTCGTTCGCTCTTGTGGTACTCAAAATCTTCACCAGTGAATTCTACAGTACTGGAGCTCTCTTCGCCGTGTACGGCACGGGGGTCCTTATTATCGGCCTGTTCCGTCGTCAGCAGGGGAATCGGCAATTCTTCTCCGAGGTAGGGGAGGATGGCGTGCACCGTCACAAGTTTAGGACAAGCGGGAACGCGGTGGTGGTTTTGACGGCCTTGAGTATCGCCGCCTACGCCACCTTGATTGCTTTAACTTTGAGGCTGGACAAGTAGAGCTCAAGCCTTCATTGTTTTGGCGGTGAAGAAAAGGAACAGTTTTGATAAGGTATTTTTTTTTCTCGAAGAATGCGAAGGCGACTCCCTACGTAACTACCCTAGCGCCAAGAACTCCGCAGAATGTGTTGGATTATTCTCCCTTTCTGTGGCTCCAGTGAACAACTCCCTTTCACCCTTGCCATGAGGAGGGGAGCGGGAGATGACGACGGAAATAATGAGACTCCTCCGACCGCGTTATGCCAAGCTGCCAAGAGAGTTATAACTCACTGCACAGCGCATGAATACAGTATCGCGGAACCTGGGCGGTTGGTTGTACGAGAGCGCGTCTCGTATGACAAGTCCGACAGGTGTCTCGAGAGGGTGAGGCTATCAAGCGCCCTTGCTACGCCTCAACCGGACTCAACCAGCCTCAACACCAAACGTGCTTTTAATATTATTCAGGTAACAAAGATTCAAGATCAGCAGCAAGGGAAAGACGTGGACCAATGGCTCAACGTAGAGCATTGTTGAATCAATGTGAAGGCGACGGGGTTCAGTAAGCCCAAATGTAGTGATACCCTTGGCGTTTCTGGGCAGCATCGAAAAGTTGGGAAGTTGGGAAGTACGCAGAGGAGAAAAGGAGGTCTCACCCTCAGGTTATTTGACGGTGGATCATTTCTCCTCAGCTGGATCTCTTGCACCCTTACATGGGCCAAGCATTCTGGATCCTGTGTGAGTCCCTCAGGGGTCTGGGCCAAGCGTTTTTGCTTCTGTTGTGATCTACAATACAGAGAAACAGGAAGCCGCCCCTGGGGGGTGTGATATATGGGTAGAAAGAATAAGCAGAAATGATAAGAATAGGAGCAATAAAAATCATGGTGGCCTACTTATACTGGCGGAGGGAAGTCGCATTTTGACATCATCACTATCATCATTATTTTTGCTAACGCCAGGAGATCTTCGCTCCGGGCAAACCGTCATTACATATTTGGCTCCGTCTATAGTTACTACGGTGTAAGTCCGCCGCTGCATCATAATTTGCTCTCCATATCCTCTGCCTTTTTTTTATTTTTTGACATCTCTCAATTATTGTCTGAGCTATCTGCGACTATAACTTCCCTTTTGCCCGTTCCCTGTTTCAGAGAATCTTTGACCCCTGGTGGTTGGGAAGGAAAGGAGGGGTCAGATTGCCAGACATCTTCTGCAGTACCAGCGACGGCTGCTAAAAAAAACCCCCCGATTATCAGGGAGCAAAAGACCGATATACTTCAGACGGGCCTATTACAGCAGCTCTTGCCAGCAGGTGTTCACGTTGTTGGGGGATAAAGAAGAGCTGGAGTCCATCACTGCCAGGGACGTTTGGTGGGCGTGCTTGACTCATCCCGCCCACATTATTCACTGACACTCACCCTCATCGCTCTCTCTTTTTTCCCTCTCAGACTAATTTTCGCCGCCGAACCCCCCAAATTCTTCCTCCTCTTTTTTGGATCCCCAAAGCCGTGGGCTGATCATCGCATCGATTTTCCTCCCACTCATTCTTTCTTCGGTCGATCAGCCTTAATCGACAGTTTCCCCTATAAATTCTCCTCGATCGTCCACCCTTACAGATTGGCTGCAACTCGCTGCGCCACTCGTGGGGATGGCTCAACATACTGACATTGCGCGCTCAGCAATCATGACGTGTGCCCATCACTCGCCTGACTTCTCCAGAAAACGAAATTCAGAGAAGCCGAACGGGATCACCTCGGCCGGGAACTATTATTATAAAGATAATAGTAGTAATCCAAGGTCGGGACCCGGGAAAGACGCGACTCTTATGCCTCCTCCGAAGACCTACGCCGGGAGAGCGCTAGGTAATGACTTGCATTCCGATGTCCACAAGGGATCACAAGCATCCAAGGATGGGGTCGGGTGCGCCCTGACTGACACTCCGGTTTCTACCGCGCCTTCGTCTCCACAGTTGTATGTACCCTTTTCTCGTTCTGATGTCTCGTTGGCTGGTTTGTCGATTTGTTGTTTTCGTGTCAGAGATCCTTTCGAGAAAAATCGTGGATCTAGATTCTTTTTGATGTTCTTTTACCCCCTGGGGTCGATCGGCAGCCCATTTCCTCGGGTTATTTCGTCCCAAACTGCAAGTTGACTGCCCGATTGAGTCATTTTGTTTTCTTTTTTCTTTTTCTTTTTTTAATTTTTTTTTTGAAAGCTTGTTTTCATTTTCGTTTTCTTTCTTTCTTTTATAAATTATAAAATACTGACTCTATCATAGCGTTGCTACTCCGAGTCAAGCTTCAACCCCTAGTCGGGTTCGTGCAACCACCCTTGATATCCCCGGCCTGACCAAGTCCAAAGTCTCTCCCGATGGACGCATCGCTCAGCGGGACCTCGGTGCTAAGCTAGTCATTGTTATGGTCGGCCTTCCGGCCCGAGGTAAGAGTTATGTTACCAAAAAGCTGGCCCGATACCTGAACTGGCTTCAGCATGATACCGAAATCTTCAACGTTGGAGAACGTCGCCGTGTTGCCGCAGGAAAGTCTCCCTCGCCAGCAGGACATCGCGTGTCGAGGAGTCACTCTGTTCATAATGAGCTTGTTGATTCCGTACGACGTCTCAGCGTCAGTGTTGGGGCGATGAGTTCCACAAAGAATGAAGTCTCTCCTCCCGACCCTCAGAATATTTCACCCCCTGAACTCGAAAACGCTCTCCCGCCCCCTGTGGTTCCTACTAAGATTCTTGTCAACGGAAAGGAAGACGATATTTCCGCGATGCATGATGGAAAGACTGTTGTGCCGTCAATCGATATTGATCCTCCGGGCACGCAGGAAGGGTCACCTGAAACCATCGATCAGTCGGCAAGCTTCTTCGATCCTCAGAACCAGAAGGCTGTCAAGATGAGAGAGCAAGTGGCACTCGACACGTTGGATGAACTTCTGGACTATATTCTCAACCAGGACGGAAGCGTCGGTATCCTAGACGCCACTAACAGTACCCTTGAACGCCGCAAAGCCGTTGTCGACCATATCCGAAATCGCGCTGGCCCTGAGCTGGGCATCTTGTTCCTGGAAAGTAGCTGCGTGGACCCCGTCCTTCTGGAGGCCAATATGCGCCTAAAGCTTTCTGGGCCCGACTACAAGGACCAGGACCCGGTCAAGGCGCTCGAAGATTTCAAGAAGCGTGTGGCTTTATATGAAAAGTCCTATGTCCCCCTCGGCGAATACGAGGAAAGTATGAACATGCCTTACGTCAGGATGATTGATGTCGGACGCAAGATCGTCTCTCACCAAACCCAAGGCTTCCTCTCCTCTCAGGTGGTCTACTACCTTCTGAACTTCAACCTGTCCCCCCGTCAAATCTGGATCACGAGACATGGTGAGAGCACGGATAACCAGTTAGGCCGCATTGGAGGCGATTCGGAGCTCAGTGAGAACGGACATCGGTATGCCCAGGCATTGACCCGCTTCATCGATCATCAACGACGACAGTGGGAGTTGTACCAGCGACAGAAGGACATGTTGGTCCACCTTCCTCCTCGGCCCGGTGACAGCACTCCGCCGAATCCGTCGTATATCCCCCGGGACCGACCCCGCAACTTCTGTGTCTGGTGTTCCATGATGCAGCGTACCGTGCAAACCGTCGACTACTTCAACGAAGATGACTATGATGTCAAGCAGATGAAGATGCTTGACGAGCTGTATGCAGGAAAGATGGAAGGCATGACCTATGAAGAGATCCGCGACCATTTCCCTGACGAATACGCCACGCGCAAGAAGAACAAGCTGTACTATCGGTACCCTGGACCTGGAGGTGAAGGGTATCTCGACGTGATTAACCGGCTCCGCGCTGTGATTCTCGAGGTGGAGCGGACGACCGATCACGTCCTGCTGGTTACCCACCGGTCTGTGGCACGCGTTCTCCTTGCTTATTTCCGGGGCCTCAAGCGCGACGAAGTTGCCGATCTTGATGTGCCACTGGGCATGCTGTACATGCTCGAGCCCAAGCCGTACGGTGTTGAATTCAAAGCGTACCGCTACAATCCGAAGGACGACTGGTTCGACTACATTCCGGATTTTGAGCTGTGCCAGGCTACAACCCATTAGAGCCTTTTTTTTTTCGTTGTGAAAGATTGTGATTGTTGTGATCGGTTCAAGAAAAGTCATAGAGATTATCTCCTCCATTCTCAATTCCCCCATGGTACTTACATTCGACCCGACATCTCGGCTCTTTTACGACCCGTTTATGACTTAACTTACGACCCAACCGTCCTAGATTAGCGGACTTGTTTTGATATGTGCGATTATTTCTTCTACCTTAATATTTGTTGATTGTCGGAAACCCGATCCTTACAGAAGATGAAAGATGGCTCTTCTCTCATTATCGCCAGCGTCTTCATACATCTTAGTGGGGTTCTACACGGTGTTTTTTTTTTCTATTTACGGGTGTTTGAGTGCATGGGAACGGCGTTATCTTGGGATCAGGAACAGGTCTTTTGTCCGGTTCGTGGCTGGCAAGGGGTTCAGTGTGGAATTCGCTTGTCTTCATTCTGGGAGATATCCAGGTGATGTTTCAACACTTTAAAGAGTCTTACTTTCAACCACACCTCATCGTGGCCGGCCTGCAATAGCTTCGAATAGCTTCAATGTATTCTTCAATAAACCGCCCCCTCACTGTAGCAAAGGACGACGGAATATCATTATTAAATCTTCTTCGCCCGCTCAAACACCTCCAAAAACGTCTCGGGCTCATCCGCTCCCTCAATCGCGTACTCCCCCTGCACCATATAATACGGCACCCCAGTCACCAACTGTCGTCTCGCCTTGGCCGCCTCCCGATCCACCTCCTCCCCGCCATCATCCGACGAAAGCAACGCCTCCACCTCCCCCTTCTCCAACCCCGCCTTGACCGCCGCCTCAATCAACACCTTATTCTCAGTGATGTTCTTCTCTTCCTCGAAATACGCCCGGAACAACTCCTCAATCACCCTCGTCTGTAACCCTCCCTCCACTCCCCCCTCCTGTTTACCTCCCGCTCCTCCCTCTGCTTCCTTCTCCTTCTTCCCGGCCAACCACGCAACCCGGTGCGAATCCCGGGTATTTCCCGTCCTGCCCCCGAACTTGAATGCGATTCCTTCACCCTCGCCGACGGACGAGAGCCGCGAGAAGATAGACGCTGCGCGGTCCACGCCGAAGCGCGTCTCGTAGAAGGAGCGCTTGTCTAGGCCTGGGTAGACCGGGGACGACGGGTTCAGGTAGAAGGGCGACCAGGTTAGGGTGAAGGTATCGGACGGGTAAGTGGTTTTGTGGATGCGGATTGCACGGGTGAGGCGGCGGTAACCGACGTAGCACCACTGGATTTTATCATTGTTAGGTATGGATTTATTGGCAGGTTGTTTGGGTATGGTTTATGTGGGTGGAGGGGAGGTGACGTACAGGACAGACGCTGTCGGAGATGATCTGGATGTTGAAATTTGTCATGGCCAAGATATATTATGAGATGGAGAGGTAAGATTTATTGACCGTCGATGGATTCTGCAGGAGGTGCAGTAGTCTCGAGTTGAGGATAGAAAGTGGGGAGAAAGCCGTTATAAAACAAGGGTACTTTTCAAGGCTTCGAATCGAATCTTCGAAGGGGATTTGTCAGCAGCAATCGCGAATTAATGGCCAATTGTCACACGAAGAGGCTGATGAGGCGGGCTGATGAAAGTATAGAAGGTACTTTTGACGGACTAGCTTCGATGTAGCTATACCGAACTGCAGCCAGTCGTAGTCTCTCCCCGCTCATGACATCATCCTCTTCTGCTCCCTTGGTCTCACGATGGAACTGACCGAACAGGATTCACAACTTCTGCCGAGTAGAATGAGACGTCAGTTGTCTGGTTTGGCTCTCTTCTCCTCGTTTTGAATGCATTTGATCTCAGATGATTTGCGTATCTACCCCATCATCTGACAGCCCTCCCAATACCCCCACCCCCCAACCTCAACTCCTCATCTTCAACTCCTCATCTTCAACTCTTCCCTCTTTTCTCTCTTTCTCTTCTACTATCAACCCCCCCCCGCCCTGAAGATAGAACCTTATATCAATGACAATATCCTTCCTCCGCTGCCATGATTTTGTCTGGTCTATTCTCCACGCCGTCATCCTCAACATCCCCCCCAGTCGACTAGCTCTCTTCCCTTCTCTGGCCGGCTCAGTGTGGTTCATAACCCTTGCCAGTCTCCTCATAACATGGCTTGCTCGCGGGATGCGCCCTTATCCAGGGCAAAGCAACCCAGACGTTGCGTGAGTCTGTTTAGAATCTGGAGAAACAAAATATTAACATGTATATTGAAAGTTTCATCTCCGACATTGCCTCTTTCGAGCTCAAACCGCTCTTCCTCGTCGGAGCCTCTATAACAGCCATGGGATTCCTCTTTACCGTAGCCGCAGTCCATGTCATGCGCTATGAGCCTGGATTCGCCCTGGTCAAATGCCCACATCAATCTAGCACCATCACCCCGGATGCAGAGTGTATTCCAAACCACAACGGGATCCAGAATAGCCCCCACCAAGACCACCAAAATGAAAATGAAGACCAAGAAGACGAAGAAGAGGGGGAAGACCACGATACAACCCGCACCCTCAAAATCATCTCCCTCCTCTCCATCTTCGCCGCAGGCCTTGCCAGCTTCTCCCTCATCCTTCTCAGCGTCATGGATACCTTCCGCTACAAGCCCGCTCACCACATCTTCCTCCGACTTTGTTTCGCCGGTTTAGCCCTGCAATCCGCTGGCACGGCAATCGTCTACGCAGACGAGGTAATCGGCGTCGTGGCTTACGTGTCGCATGTAGGGCGGTACCATCGTCTACATTTATGGGGGAAGAGGAGTCTGAAAGTGCGAATTTTGTACGTCCCCCCCCCCCCCCCCCTTTCTTATAAAACCAAAGAAACGCATTTGAAGCAGAGTAACTTGTTGTTAATACTAGCCAGTGCAACCCTCTCCACAACCCTAATCCTTATCGAAGTCTTCCTCGGCGTCGCCTTTATCTCTCTGACCATGGACGATGAGAATAGCAATTACCGGGCGGCAGGGATACTAGAATGGGTGATTGCGTTCCTGGGGACGATTTATTTATGGCTATTTTGTGGATTTTTTGATCGGTACCCCCCCCATTTCTCAGTTAATTCCCGTTGTATAGTTGATTCTATACTTTATGGTTATGCTTCTGGTTAGGATGACACTCACGGGTGACATGCACAGGTCCGACTTCAATGGTTACGTTCCTAGTCTTCTTTACCAGGTGGAGGATGAGGTATTGCCCGCCCAGGGACATGTCCAGGTCCGCGTGCAGCCACCGACGCCGATCCTAAGTGAGGAAGGGAATTATGATTCGAATCGGGACCCGGAGAGGGACCCGTTACTTGGGAATGGTCGTGAGATGGATAGAAAGTATACATGAGTTGCTTTTCTCCTTATTTCGGAGATAGTAGACAGTACGTATAGAAATATGTAGTTAGTTATCGGATAGACAAGGCATGAGTGATAATAAAATTCTGATAGTAGTGTTCAGTAAGCTGTGCTAGTGGCAAGTATAAACATAAACGTCAACGTAAGCAAGCTTAAGAAACCTAAGAATAGAGTACAAACTTTGAACGCCTGTGCAAACATGCTTCGAAACAACGTTAATAAAAATGTCAAACACCTAACTGCCTATACTCATGCTCATGCTCATGCTTGTGGGCCCAGGGCGACTGGGCTTACA
This sequence comes from Aspergillus conjunctus, assembly GCA_027569095.1. NCBI lineage: Eukaryota > Fungi > Ascomycota > Eurotiomycetes > Eurotiales > Aspergillaceae > Aspergillus > Aspergillus conjunctus. The sequence goes on along the minus strand of JAPDEL010000038.1, from coordinate 262,397 downwards.
AAACTACCTGTTCACCGTGGTTAAGGAGGTTCCATACATCCGGTTTCTGCATTGTAGCTAGAGAAGGCTCTGCATTAGGGACGCCGACTTGAGGCTGGTTTCCTCGCAGTCTTTCGAGAGTTGAGTTGTACTGGTCGCTTGTCAGTCTTCACCCTTCCCTTAACGAGGTTGAAGGCTTACCTTGAATGCAAAGTTCAATACCAGTGCAATAGCCAATCCAATACACACGACGATCGGTCCGAATGTGTTATCGAGATCCCGTCCGCTACGCTGTCGGATCAGCCTCGCGCGTTTCTCGTGCATGTACCAACCCCATGCGGCCGAGAAAACAGCGAAGAAGGTGTAGACAATAGACAGGGCACGAGCCACGTCATTGTGCTTGCCTGCAGCATTATAGAGGCCGAGAGAGAGCGAAGACAGAAGGATACTAATGTGTAGCCACTTGATGAATGTTCGTTGGTTGGCGAGCCACACCTTGGTCTCAATGCGGACCGGTCCTGCATCCTTGATCCATGTCCCTGGCTCCCGTACTCCAGGCGGCAGGACAACAGAGGGTTTCTGTGCGCGACCATTTCGGGAAAACGAGGGGAAGAGTGATGCGAAACGGGACGTGGTAATGGGCTGCTCCGCTTCTTCTTCTTCTTCCTCCTCCTCCTCTTCCTCTTCCTGTTCACGTCTGCCCTCGCGGGGCTGAAGTGGTTGTGCCTGTGAAGCTGGGCTCAAGAATTGCGATGACTGTCGCTTGCGCAGCGGAGAATCCAGATCGGTAAGCCTACTGATAGGTGATCCGACCAGGGGCCTCACATTCGGGCTCGACCTAGTACCCAGGAAACTTCCGACTGCCATATCATCTGCGGCGTTCTTGGCCTGTCGCTCCTGCTCTTGGTGGAAGGCTGTCTCGGGATCACGTCGGATATCGTTCTCCAGCTCGCCAAGCCAGAATGGAAAGCTGTTGACGTGATCTTCGAAGAGCTGCGCAACACCATGGACGAATTTGGAGAATCGGGGTGCCTCCTTGACAAGATGAGACACCATCAGATCTTTGATCCATTCGGAATTGTGAGCAGAGTCACCCTTGAGCTTGATCTCCAGGAGAGCGTGCGGGAAGCGAACAATCTCGCCGGTCCTGATAGGACCGAAGGGGTACTCCATTCCCGTATCGTCAATATCGGCACGGTGCCATTCGGTCGGGTCTCGACAAGGGCGTTCGTCATCCAGCGAGTCTTCCCGGATCAATGCCAAGTTCGTATCGAGAGAAACTCGAATTCGATCGTCGCCGGGGATCTGGAATGCTGTGCGCGTATAGTTGGCGCGGAGCATCGGCTGCAGATTGAATTCTTTGACAAAGGACTGCAGCTCCTCCACGTTCTTCTTGAGAGACTCGGCGTGTTCCAATTCCGCATTACCTTTGTCTTCCATCCTGTGCACCTGCTTTTCCATCCGATACTCCCCATTCAGGAACTCCAAAACATGTTTCTGTTTCAGTTGCACCTTCACCTCCCTGCTGCGGTTATCATTGGTCACCACCTTCTTTTCGAGGAAAACTGGCGGCTTCTCGTTAAGGTTACCGGTCCACCGTATCCTCAGAGAGGCAGCTTCTTCACTTCTAGCTATCTTTTGGTTATAGAGATCAAACTGGGGGTTATCGAAGTAGAGCGAAGTAATAGTGGGGTCGTCCGGAAGGCTTTCCAATTCCTTGGAAGCTCTGGGGTTGTAGATGAGGACAGGCAACTTTCGAAGAATGTGAGTCTTAACCTCCAGAATGTTGTCCGCATGGATCCAGAATTTAAACGAGGAGTAGGCGTCCTGGCCAAAGCGAGGCTCCGCGGGCGCAGGCTCAAGAGAACTGGTGCTCAAAATTTCGCGAACAAAAGAATACATCACAGACAACCGGCGAAGTAAAGGCGAGTAGTCCTCCGAGTTGAATGGCAGTTGTGACAGGCGGACTTGCAGTAGGGGCCTGACCCGGTACCGCGCACCCCGTTTACGGTCATGTTTCTTCGCCGCCTTGAGGAAACCGGTGAAATTGATACGGCTGTACTTTTCCAGTTCGCTAACCTCCTCAGTAATCTGGTCGAGCTCCTGGAGGACCTCCGCAGCGATCTGCTTTTTTTGCGGTTCTTCCAGGGTTGAAGGGGCATCCTCGTCTTCGGCGTGGGCGACAGGTCGCAGTTTGGTCTCGCAGGCGGCCGTCCGCTCCCTCAATTGGCGAAAAGTATCCGCCTGGAAAGCATTGACCTTGTCGAGCTGGACATTAAGAAGTTCCTGGACAAAAGCCTCCTCGTCCTGCTCCGTCCACGGGTGATCCGAATCGCTGTCATCGCCTGTGATATCGTGTTCCCTCAGGAGGACTTTGAGCTTGTGGTAGTCAATGTAGTTTTGCCTCCATGGCGGGTAGATGGTATTTCTCAGCGTCTTTCCAAAACGCATTGCAATGGTATTTGTGTGATATTTCCAAAGAGGACTGTCACGCAGGAAACTGGGGGGGCGGGAAGGGCAGTAAAGAGGTGGTGAGGGCAAGAGGCGACGGCAGGAAACGGCCAACCCAATGGGGGAGAGAAAGCGACCAGAAAGATAAAGAGGAAGGGCAGAACCTCAATGCTTTAACTCATTTCCAAACAGTTTCAGAGTGTGGCGAGACCAATGAGGGGATTCCCCGAGTAGATATATATGGTCCCTTGCGCTAGATAGCCCAGACCAGTCTTGCAGGAAGAACCTAGTCCTTAGCAGCTCAGTCGTGACGGCTCCCATTGCACCATTGAGGCACGTGCCGTGGGGACCGGTCGCTTCCACCTGAGCATATCGACCAATCAACATCGCCATGACGTTACTCTGGCCAGAAATGGGTAAAAGTATGGAGCCGGCGCTGTAATACAGAAACGATACGAGATACCTCAAACTGACTGGTAATCTGTCGGTCTGAGGTCACAGGGAAGCTGTTGATTTTCCACTTTTGCTGGGACGAACAATTGGCTGTCTGGCGGGTTTTCAGGGAGCTTCCAATGGTCTGGCTTTCTCCACTCGGCGGAATTATTACACCATGGTCTAGTCCTCACTCATGATTCTCTTTCCTCACCAGACGCAACATCTCTGAACCCTAATGGAATCTTTAAATACAACCTCGTCGCAGAAGCCGGACTTGCTGGCCAAATCTCTTCACAATGTCCTGACAGACCTCCACGAGAACCCCTACCCCCATGTCCCCAATCCGCCTCAGTGCAAAAAGCGAGCCTCGGTTGCCTTGGTTCTTCGAGTCCGACCCACGTATGGCCACCAGCCCGACCCATCCTCCGTTCCCGCCAGAGATACCAATGCCTCCGTGAAGCAGCAGCTGGATACTTTTTTCTCGCAGCCCTGGGTACAACACGGAGATCCGGAGGCTCTTTTCATCAAACGGGCCTCACGTGTGGGAGATCCTTGGACGGGCCATGTCGCTCTTCCCGGCGGAAAGCGAGACCCCGAGGATGTCGATGATAAAGCGGCCGCAATGAGAGAAGCCGCGGAAGAAGTGGGCCTTGACCTGACAACAAACAGTTATATCCACGTGGGGAATTTACCGGAGAGAGTCGTAACCTCGGGCTGGGGCAGTAAACCGTATGCTTAATGATTGCTTGTTCTTGATTGCGGGCTGGACTGTACGCTGACCGGGTATCTTGTTGTTCAGATTGATGGTTCTCTGCCCTTATGTATTTCTGCTAACGGATAGCGACTCTCCGACCCTCGCTCTACAGCCGACGGAAGTTGCCTCGACACACTGGGTATCATTGAGGATTCTTCTTTCGCCATCACAACGCACGGTGGAAAATGTTGATATGGCAAAACGCGTGGCCGGTACGGCAGGGTTGATGGGCCGCCTTATTGCTAGTGTCTCCCCGATGGGGTTCATGCAGTTCTGTGCTATTCGACTTGTTCCTACTGAAACTTTGCAATGCAGCATGAACCTGAAACAGGATCTCGAGCACTCTGATGCTACTTCCCGATCTCGGCAATGGAAGTCCTGGTTCAGGAATACCCCAACGGGTATTTCTAATAATGGTCGCCCACTTCTTCTTTGGGGACTGACTCTTGGCATATTAGCTGACTTTTTGGATATGCTACCGCCTCATACAGCGGTGCAGTTGTGGAATTACCCGAACTTCACAGCGCCTGATTTGAGGCTGATTGTGAACCTTTTGACTCATAGCTTGCGGAAGCGCAATAAGGGTCAGGTTGAGTTTGGGGCTCGGCCCAACAATACAGCAATGGATGGAGAGACTGTTGCTCTACCGGTTGTCAAGGTAGACGACGAGAAAGATGACCGCAACGAGGTTGGTATAGGGGGACTGGGGGTTGGAAGGTATTATGGAGAGTCTGATAAACGCTCCCACGGCAAGGCCTATGCGGTGGGTATCATGCTTCGGGGATACTATGAAAAAGTCCGGATAGCTTTGTATATTTTCTATGCGTGGAGAATGGCCATGGGCTCGGCCACCGCCATTTTCGCCTGCAAGCTGCTCCGTCGGCGATTATAATTGTACAGTAAGCACCCACAGGGCTGGAAATGTTTATAAGTTGATATAATATTATAGAGTTATATATTTGAAGATTTCCAGGCCTCTTGAAGTTGCTGAAACACTGACGCACTCACCGGTCTTGATATCTAGATGGGCTTGAATGCGGTAGTTTCGGGCCTGTATGGTCACGTAAATACCAACCGGTCAGTCTCCGAGCCTGAGGCGAATTATGTAACTTTACCCGAAAGGAGCAAGACAGAGCTTATCTCTGGGAGCTCAAAACAAATCATAATACACTCGTATCAGGTCATTGCTGCTGCCCTTATCGTCATCGCCACCCTTTTGCAATTCTCGTCCTCATTACCAGATCGCCATGGCAGCTACTCAGAAGCTCTATCCCCGCGCGACCGTGAAGCGGATCGTCAAAGCCCATGCGAACCGCAGCCTGAGCAAGAATGCTGATATTTTGGTAAACAATGCATTTCGCCGCCGTTTGCTACGCTTCAGTGGGCTGATTGTCTTTCTAGATATTTCTGGACTATATGCTCTTTATGCAAGAGTAAGTTGTTTCCACCTTTGTTTTGTTCTTAGGGTGATTGCCCGTTATTTGGTGTCAAACGCGTAAGGAATCTATCTATGTACCTAACAAGCTCTTCAGATTGATGCGTGAATCATCGATTCGGTCGCGAAAAGCCGGAGAGAAGAATATATCTGCGAATTCTGTTCGGAAGGTGACTGAGGTACGTGACATCCATATGCTACGCGTGATTCGCCTCTCCTGACTGACTGTTCTGCTCCAACTTAGAAAACACTACGGAAATTCAAAGGTTGATATCTTGACTCTACCAGATTGTATGTTCGTGGCGTGATGGGTACAGATAAGGACATTGACTGGTCGTTGGCTGTTTGATATTGGGAATCTTCTCTCGTCGAGAGAGAGAATACCTGGAGTTTACTGGGCACACTGCAAAGGCGTTAATTGTTAATTAGGAGTTTCATGATACCCCGACTTGAAGGACAATCATGGTTTCGGAGGTCTGGTGCCTCATTGGGCCAACAAGCTTGCAGAGCCTCGTTAAGGCTGAGTAGTCCCGTAGAGATATCCAACCATCCAAAATGGAGAAAATGCGCCCGGAGCAGCAGCCGACTGGTATTTCAGGGCGCATCTGCCTGAGACTCTGAGCGGACCTCAGCTGGGGAAAGTTGAGTTTGTTGGGCGGATCGCCTGCAGCACGCGACAAGCAAGACAAAGCCGCGGCGCTGAGGTTCGGAAGAGTTCCACCCGCATCTCTTCTTTCTTCTGCCCTCCACTAGCTTCTCCACGTCAGTCGACCTCAAGGCTTCCTTTCCTGCTCTTCTCTTCTGTCTTTTTCTCAATTCCCGCTCTCATCTGATTGATCACTTAATCTCCTCCATCACTTCGCTTTTCTCATCACCCTTCTTATTTTCGCCCATTGCTGATATTAATTCCACACGACGCTGATTTGAGCTCAATCTAACCAACCAGCATCATGGCTGCTTCTACTCACAACGCCCAATCCCCGGCCCCTTCAGAGAAACTAAACCTCAACGATGCCAGTGGAGCTTCTAGCTCTTCAGATGCTATCGATCACCCACACTACAAAGATCTTCAGAGGTATGCTTAGCTTGTCGGCCGGTCGCTTTGCGCTTGTGTACTATGGAGCTAGCTTGCCAGCACAACCAACCACTTGAAGAAGTCATGCTAATCTGCTACTATAGGAGCCTGCGCAATGCGATGAAGAAACTGGTGAGTTTAAACAGTCTTGCATTATTCTTATCTTGACAGCTGACATTCTCCTTCTTATAGAACGCGACCGCCAGAGTTGACTCGATTATCGCTGAAAACCCTGGGAAATCACTGGAGGACTTGGTTGCTGAGAAGAAGATCAATAACGACCAAAAGGCGCAGGCAGAGAAAAAGCCTGCCCTCCAGGCTTCTATTACCCAGATTCAGGAGCAGATCACCCACTTCAAGGACTTTGCTGCCCATTATGAGCGGCGTCTGGCTAGCCAGCAGGCGGAGCTGGAGAAGGCCTACAAGGACGAACTGGAGTCTCTACGGGAGAAGGCGGCTGCTGCTGCTGCCGCCCCCGTTGAAGCTCCCAAGGCGCCGGAACCTGACTTCACCCCGCAGCTGCTGAGTCTGAGCAAGTTCCTCTGCGCTGCGGCAACCATGAGACGCGCCGGTGATGAAACTTCGAGCGAGACTCGTGCGTTCGAAGGTGTTCTTTACCAGGTCTACGGGGGCTCGCTCGAAGCAGTGGCTTCTATCCAGAAGCTGATCAATGGTGCTGATGAGAAGATTACCAGTGTTGAGGGTGAAACACTGGAGGTCACTTGTGAGTTCAATTTCTCCCAACTGTGAATTTGGCAATACTGTTTGCTAACTCTATTCTGTTTCTAGATGCGAGAGTTAAGCAAATCTCCGAGGAGCAGACTTCCGCTGAGGAGGTGACCCCCGAAGCAGCGCCTACCACCGACCCTACCACAGCCAACGCTGCTTACACCGAGCTTCAAGATCCCTCCTACGCCACCGAAGCCACGCCTGCCAGCGAGCCTGAACAGATTGCCCCCCCTCCCCAGACGTTGGTCTCCGATGGCGCCAATGCAGTTGCGGAAGCGAAATGGGAGCCGAATGGCCCTGATTCGCTCACCTCCTCTCAGAACACTGAAGGCTGGATTGAGGTCCCCCGTGATCCTGCCGAGACCGAGACCGGCCTCCAGGCAACGCCCGCCGGCGATGCTGATTTGAAGAATGATATCCCCACGGCCATTCTCGGGGAGACCGGTGTCAAGGTTCAAAGCGGTGACGGTTTCGAGCAGGTTGTCCACCACCAGAGACAACCCAGCTTCCGAGGCCGCGGCCGCGGACGTGGCCGTGGAGGTGATGGATTCCGCGGGCGTGGACGTGGTGATTTCCGGGGCCGTGGACGAGGCCGTAGTAGTCGTGGACGCGGTGGACCCAACGGTGCTCCGGTCGCAGTTAACCCTGCTGCTGTTCCAGGCCAGGCAAACTAATAGACTGTCGAAGCCGTGAGTCAGCTGCTGGTTCACGGAAGATAAGCTTTTTGCCGTGAAGGCTTCTCTCCCGTTACTTCTCTGTCTATTTTTTTTCCCTTTTCTTCGCGGTGGTCTTCCCTCTAGTCCTTTGGCCTCGTCGACTGTCCATGTTTCCTTTTCTAATAATCAGTTCATGGGTAACGGTGGTGTTATGGTTCACGAAAGCAATGAATCTCTTGAAATGATTGCAACAAAACTTTGCAGGGGCAAGGATTCCGAGCGGATATCTTTGCTCTTCGCTCCTTCCTTTAGGATGGCGGACTGCTTGAAAAAAAAGTTTATGTTGTTCCATGTCTTGCAGTTATTGAGCGTGCATCTGATTGCTCTTTGCTATTTTCCTTTTTCTCATTTGATATTACCTACGGGGTTTGCAGCTTTTGCGCGTGTGGCCGTTACTTTTTGGTGGTCTTCATTTTTTGACTATCCTACGGTGACTACAATATTCTTTTTTCCTTTCTCCTGTATTTTAGTTGTCTCATCTTGTCAACATACGGCACTTTCGGGGTGGGTGGATCTGGACGATGGGGAGGGGATGAGGATAGGACCTGGGTCGAATAGGTAGAAGCAGGGTAGAGGAGGAAGACAAAGCTAAACCGGAATGAACCAAAGCAGTCTCAGTATCTCATCTGTTCAGGTGTCAACAACAATAATCTTCTGGTAATTGCCTAGGTATCCTGACTCTGTCCAGGACTGTGACGTCTGTCCTCCGCCGAAAGTCCGCCGGCAGTTGGAAACGTGACTTTCTGCATATTTGTCATCGGCATTCACGGAGCTCTGACTGTTCTTTGACTTGACTGCGTTTTGGCCAGCTCACCTCGATCAGTCAATTCGTTTTTTCCCTTTTCAATCCAACGCCTTTTAATGGCTTAATATCCCGCGGGCCTCCGCTCTTTTATTCCCTCTCTTTTGTTCTTCGTTTTTGTCTTCCCCCCCTCTCTTGTTGAGCCCCCGACTATTCGTCACCATGGCTGTCCCCGCAAACCAGCGCAAGTCGATCCTCAAGGTCTTGATGCTATCTCTGCTATTGGATTTGGTATGAAACGCTTATATTCCCAGTATCTCAAAGTTGACACTGCTGACAATTTGTCCCAGATATCCTTTACCTTCATTCTCCCACTCTTCCCCTCGCTCCTTACCTTCTACCGCAACCAAGACCCCGCGCCGACCTCCGTTCTAAACCGCGTCTTCCACTACCTGAACGCCTACAAGAACTCTTTTGCCAAACCAATTGACTCTCGCTACGACATCGTCCTCCTTGGAGGCGCCTTAGGCTCCCTTTTCTCGCTCCTCCAGGCCATCGCCGCCCCCTTCATCGGCCGCCTCTCCGACAAACATGGCCGCAGAACCGCTCTTCTCTACTCCATGGTGGGGAATACCCTCAGCGTTGCGCTCTGGGTAGCTGCCGTTGATTTCCGTACGTTCCTAGCTAGTCGTATCGTCGGCGGCCTCAGCGAGGGCAACGTGCAGCTCGCCCACGCGATCGCCACGGATATCAGCGACCCGTCGCAGCGTGGCTCCACCATGGCCCTCGTCGGCGCCTGCTTCAGCATCGCTTTCACCTGCGGGCCGGCCCTCGGCGCCTTTCTCTCGAACATTACCACCGTCGCAGCGAACCCTTTCGCCACCGCCGCAGGCGTCTCGCTTCTTCTCATCGTCCTCGAGACAGGCTACATCTACTTCTGCCTTCCGGAAACCCATCCGCGTCTCACGAAGCTGACCCAGACTGCTTCAACAACAACGACCAGCAGCAGTAACGGTAAAGGCAAAGACCAAAAGAAAAACGCCAAGCGCCAGCATACCAACAACCCCGCCATTCTCAATCTCCTCCACTTCCTCTTCCTCCTCCCCTTCTCCGGCATGGAATTCTCCCTCCCCTTCCTCACCGCAACCTTCTACACAACCAGCACCGCCAGCCCGTCCGCCCTCAATGGCCGTCTCCTCTCTATGATGGGTCTGATCGCCTCCCTGCTCCAGGGCACCGTCGTGCGCCGTCTTCCCCCGCTTGTCACTGTCCGCGCTGGCGTACTCTCCTGCACTATCTCCTTCTTTCTCCTAGCTCGAGTTTCCTCCCTAGGCGGGCTGTACGCGGCCGGAGGGCTGCTAGCCGTGACAAGCGCGACAGTCGTAACGGGGCTAAATAGTCTATGTAGCTTGGAGGCGAAGGAGGAGGAGCGCGGAGCGGTACTCGGTCGTCTGCGTAGCTGGGGACAGGTTGGTCGGGCCGCCGGACCGGTTTTGTTCTGTTCCCTGTTTTGGTGGGTTGGGCGGGAAGTTGCCTATACCACTGGTGGGGTGGTCATGGTGGGTGTTTGTGTGGGTGTTTTTACTGCGCTGAGGGCGCCTGCTTAGGTTGCGCTATTTTGATTTTTTCGGGGAGTTGTATATCAAGAAGAAGAAGAAGAAGAAGAAGAAGAAGAAGAAGAAGAAGAAGAAGAAGAAGAAGAAGAAGAAGAAGAAGAAGAAGAAGAAGAAGAAAAAGTTAAAGGAGAGTAAGTGTTGGGTTGGGCTGAACCTGTGTGACAAGATAGCAGGTTAAGTGGAGGAGCAACTGGAACGGTTTGCTAATGTACATTACATATCATGAGATTTGGAAACTGCAGGACGGTTCCTATTACAACTATGACAAAAAGAAAAGAATTAAAGAACTGTGTTTCACAGAGTAAAACATCATTGAACTCGGGTATACATCAAATAGAGCAGAACTAATGTACAATCCCATAGAAATACATTGTCGGGAGATTGGTCCATACCCACCAACGCCTAGCCTTTTATAATAATAATAATAATAATCAGAAAAAAAGGGGAAGTTCGAATCAAGACACCCCCCTCTCGAAATGCCTCCCACAAGAAGAACCCCTATAATCCGACATCGCCAACCCCCCCGGCGCCGGCACAGGATCCAAACTGCCCCGAGCCTTCCCAATCAACCAATCCGTCAACGTCACGAACTTGGCCGTGCGCTCCCACCCACGCGCATCCTCGGCATGTTCGATCGTCTGCGTGAGGACGTGCCCCTCCTCATCGAACGAGAAGATGAAGAGGCCCGTAAACTGGTCTTCGTGAGAGAGTTTGAAGATGGGTTCGTCACCGCCAAGCAGGATGCTAAGACGGCTGTTGCTTACGCCGTGCTTGCTTGTATTTGTGTCTTGTAGCGAGTATCGAGAGTTATCCGTGGCTTTTCCTAGCCCTTCTTCTTTCTTGGTTGATTGGTGCGGGGAACTGGTGCTGTTCGAGGAAGAGGAGGAGGGTTCTGTCCTCCACCGCACGACTAGCCGTTCATCGCCCGAGTCGCACCCATAGCCTGGAGTGGAGGTTTCGGGATCGAGGATCGTCCCTGCGCGGACGATGCGCTCGGAGAGGATCTGGAGCTTGACGTTTCCGACTAAGGGGACGCTGCTCCAGGCGAGGGGCACGGCCCAGACGGCGGCTCGGTAGAGGGTTCGGCCTTTTACGGTGGGGAGGTGTGGGTGTGTCGAGGGGAAGAGGTGGAGGGTTACGCTTGGGCTGAGGAGGTGAGGCGGGAGAGGGTTGGTGAGGATGGTTGGGAGGAGGGGGGAGACTTGGCGGAGTGCTTTTTTTTTTTTTCGCTTTGTTAGCTTTCTATACGTATTAAAGAGGGGAAGGAGATAGTGGGACGTACTTTTTCCTAGTTTCAGGATGCGTTCATCGGGGGCTTTATGGTCTGAGTGGTTATTGCTGGGATCGGAGATGCTTGGGGTGAAGGTTGTAGGAGAGAAGAGGCATGGCTCCGAGGTGGATGACGGGGGCAGAGAGATGCTGGGGTCATGTCGGGCGTATGCGAGGGGTTGGAGGCGTGATGATACGAAGGGCTGGCGCGGATTTGAGGGTGAGAGTGAGGATCGAGATGGGTGGTGAAGACGGTGTCGAAGCGAGCAGGAGGAGGATGTGAGTTGCGACGAAGGGGCGACGACCAGCTTCGGCATGGCGGGGGAGGAGTGGACAGGGGTGAGACTTCTAATCGGTCATTCAGGATGCGGCCGAGACATGAAGAGTTTATAATTCGGGATGTTATAGATTGGGAGCAGCCATGCATGGAAGGAGGAAAAAAGAGGTTGAAGGTGTTTTGGGATGTGTTGAAATGATGACGTTCTCTCCGCAGACCCACCGGCTAGTAAGTATAAAATACGTAGCTATAAAAATAGCCAATGCAATTCATCGCAAAAGTAAACAAAAAGAGTCATAAAAATAACCATGGTATCAATGCATTTCATCATACAGTCAATATACATTACTTCAGCTACGCAAGCTCATCATCATCCCCCATGTAGCGCCGTTCAACCAAATCCCGAATCTTGTCCTCCAACACACCTCGTCCATATCGCTCCGCAACCCTGACGGCAGCCTCCACCATCTTGCCATTGCGATCCTTCATCATATGCACCAGTTCCAGCGCCTTCATACCGCGCTCTTCGCCCTCGCGGCATTCCACCGCCAGCAGTTGTAGCAGGATCTTGTCAAGGTCCACCTCTTTGCGCGACAACTCTGCGCGCTGACTCGACGTCGCATGTGTCGACGAGACCAAGTCCTGGAAGAGCGAGAGCAGAATGTTTCCACGGACAAACGACTCCTCCAGGCGGGCTCCATCGTTACGTGCCGCAGAGCCCTCCCCATCCTCGTCGTCCTCCGGCGCTTTCCCGGGTCGGTCGGAGATGGGAATCCGGAACTCGAACTCGCTGAGCAATGGCCTTGGAAAGTAGGGGTATTGGTCTCCTCCCTTGAGGATGATACAGTGGAACTTATCCTGCGCAACAGCCACCGGCCAGTATGTTTCCTCCTTCCGTCCGCTTGCCAGGCGCTCTAATTGCTTGGTGTCCAGCAATGGGACCCACCGGGCCTGGCCTTGGATACGCCAGTGCTGCAGCACCAGGAGAACGCCCTTGGAGTCATAGATGCATGGGTCCTAGATATACCTTAGTCTCGGGGCTCGGGTTAATAGGCAGGAACCATCCACTTACGCCTGTGTCGGAGAAAAATACGCTCTGTAGTTCCGAGCCTTCAGGGATCGCAACGACGTCCTCATTCTGGCAGACCTCGTCCCGCTTCACGTTCTCGACCGTATATCGTAGCGTCGCCGAGCGCCCGTCGCTTCCCACTGGCCCGTTTCCCACGGTCATGATATAGTCTCGCCAGGCAGCGCAGGTGACCGCGGGGCTCTTCTGTCTATACACTTTGAACGGGGTTCCAAACAAGGTATATACACGGACATAGTCTTTTGTCGTCACCGCAACGATATACGAGTCACTAAGCGCCAGCGCTGCTCACTTGTCAGCCACCTGAATGGGGTATAGGTGGTATTACTCTCCCTACCTCTGATGTGTTCGCCGTTAGGCAATTGAGTTCGCCAGTCCGCTCGTGTGGTCCACGTTTCATGGGGGCGGTAGAATATCGTAGCGGGACTTCCATCTTTCGGGTTGTTGGAGAAAAGAGCTCCATGCTCATCTAAAAACTGTCAAAACACGGCCTCGATGTTGAACGGAACACCACTCACTGAGGCACGCCCGGTCGTACATGTATGGGTCAGTGAAGTGGAAATCGCGATGGAGCTCGCGGTCGTAGAATTCCACCGTCACCGTATTATGGGTCTCCTGGTCGACGGTCCAGACCGCACCCGTCAGATTCAGACCTGCTCCATATCAGCACTTGCACTTAGTAGTCACGGATTATAGCTTCCATACAGAGATATCGACGGTTTCCCCTCCAAGGCGTACTACCGGGCTGCAGTGGGGGATGAACCTTGGGCTTCCCAAAGGAAGCAAACGTGCGCTTATCAGCATGGCCATCAATGTCGTCTAGATGCTCATTTGTCCTCTTTCCGTGTCCGTTGAGACCTTCCGCATAGCCCGCTCCATCGTCGTCCTCGACAAAGTCGTCCATATCCTGATCAAACCCTAGAATATCATCCAAAGAATCTGGAGTGCCCGCCCTCCGCTGCATCCCCTCCTTCGGTCGATTCGCCAGTGGCCGTCTCGCATTATCTGAAATTTCCGCCAAAACACCAGGGAAAACAGGAGCAGCCTGCAGCGACTTTCTCAAGTGCGACTCGAAGTCCTTCGGCACAAACCCATCGTAGATGAACAGCTCTCCGTCCGAGGTTGTCAGAGACGCCGAATTTAGCGTCGGATGCCACGCGATATTAATCACGTTCGGAAAGTCGTACCGATGCAGCACCGTCTGCGTCTTACTCTCCCAGATCAGGACCTGGCCGTCCTTGGCGGCCGTCGCAAGAAGTGCCCCATTGGGCGACCAGCTGATGACCGTGACATCCCCATTATGACCCCCCGAGAACGTTTTCTCTTTCTTCCACTCGCCCACGGAGAATATCGCAATGTCCCTCGTAGCCTCCGCCGACGCAAACGCCGTCCCATCTGGGTGCCACACCACCCGCGCCGTGGCTTCGTCCTCGGGTTCGAGTCGCCGAATCACCCCGTCCACTTTCCGGAGCAGCTCCGGCTCGTCCGAGTCCATCGAGTATATGTAGACTAATCCGTCCGTGCAGGATACAGCGGCGAACCGTCCGTTCGGATCGAAGGTGATGTGTTTCGTGCCCTTGGCCTGATCACGGAGATATTTCACTTGTGTCATATCTTCAATATTAACCATTTTGATGGTGAGTTCACTGCCAATGATTAGCATTGAACACAGGCCACTCCTAGTAGAGAGAAAACTCACTCGCTCGCCACAGCCACCCAATCCTGATCTTTCGTAACGGCCAGGTCTCGCACTGGGAGCGCGCATCGAACAAGTAACTTCTCCATCCTCCCTGATTGCACCTCATACTGCCAAACCGTGCCGTCTTCCGCGCCCATGAAGAATGAATCATTCTGTGCCCCATTAGAATACAAGCACCACTCTAGATATAGGAAAAGGAAAAGGGTGTACCGTAGCCGCAACCCCAAGATGTCCATCCACCCCCTCGTCGACCGTCTTGGGCTCTCCATCCTCTCCGACAGTGTAGACGCGAATCGCAGAGTTAGACCCTCCCGTAACGATGAACCGCCCATTGGGCGTATACGTCACGATCGTCTGTCCCGGGGTATCTAAGCAAATATCACGCAGGCGTTAGTTCCGGACTCGGTCTCCTTGGGATTGAAGAAAAGCGGGAGCATACGGGCAGGTCGCGCTCTGGGGCGTAGTGTTTCTGTAACCATTGTGATGGATGTGTAAGAGGCAGAAATTCAGAGATCAAAGAAACGCTGCCCTCCTCGCAGCATATCCTCGGGTTACTCTAGAGGGTTACTAAGGTAGGCATTGAGTTGTCTTGGTCTGGTCCGGCATTGCACTATGGGTCTGAGAGGGACGCGTTCCTCCCGCGCGAGACGCGTCGCCTGTATTTTTCCTAATTAGGTAATCTAAAGGGCTTAGGGCACAGGGTCAGGGCACCCCTTCTTAGGGCCTTTAGGATGAAGATGTAAAAAGAAATTCGGTAAATTCTTAATAGCGATCCATTGTGCTAGTTTATAATACTTAATTATCAACCTCTCCCCCATTTGCAGTGAGGAAATCAAAATCAGCCCCGTCCTGCGCCTGATTGACCGACCGCTCATACAAGCCCCGATACCCCCTCTGTCTCGGTGCAGGTCTAGAAGCAGCTTTCCTCGCCTCGAGGCGGGCTTTCAGCTCCTCATCCGATATTCCCAGATGTAATCTTCGCGATTCGATATCGCAAGTGATCAAATCTCCCGTCTGGACGATCCCAAACGGCGACTCCGGAAGCGCAGACTCCGGAGAGATATGGAGGACTATCGTGCCTCCTGCGGTGCCGGACATGCGACCGTCAGAAATTCGAAGCATGTCTTTTACTCCTGTCGCGGCGAGTTTGCGCGGGATCGGGAGGAGACCGGCTTCGGGCATTCCGGGGTTCCCGATCGGTCCGATGCCCTTGAGAACGAGGACGGAGTCGGCCGTGACTTCGAGATCGGGGTCGTCGATGCGCTTTGCGAGATCTGCGGAGTTTTCGAAGACCACGGCAGGCCCGGTGTGTGAGAGTAGGTGGCGGTATTTGGATGCTGAGGCTTTCATTACGGCGCCGTCTGGGGCGATGTTCCCGTGCAGGACGATTAGGGAGGAGGAAGGGTAGAGGGGATCTGATAGTGGTCGGATGATCTGTCGGGAGAGTGGGAATTCTCGGAATGGGGAGGCATCAAGGATTTCTCCTACTGTCTGGCCGGTGATGGTGTTGGCGTTGAGGTGAAGAAGCGGACGGAGAGTGTGCAAGAGGGCCAGCATTCCCCCGGCGTTGTGGAAATCGGTCATGTAGTTATCACCGCTCGGTTTCAAGTCTACCAGCAGCGGGGTCTTACGACCGACTTCCTCGACAGCCTCTAGAGTGATAACCCCCTGCAGCTTGGGGTGTCGGTTTGCGATAGCCATCAGGTGCACCACGGCATTTGTCGAGCCTCCGATTGCTTGCAGGACGGTAATTGCGTTCAAGAAGGACTCCTTTGAAAGAATGTCTTGTGGCTTTCGTTCTGAAAGAGCCGCTTTTACGGCGTTTACACCGGTTTCCTCGGCGACTCTGGCTCTCGCAGACGAGACGGCCGGCGCTGAAGCTCCTCGAAGTGGCATCATGCCCAGCGCAGCAGTAATGCAGGCCATTGTACTCGCAGTACCCATGACACCGCATGTTCCGATCTATCTTCAGGATCAATAAGATGAACATAAGCAAGAGCAAGGTGTAAAACTCACAGTCGGAGCAAGCTCCTCGTTAATAGCGGAGATTTCCTCAATATCGAGTTCCCCCGCGCGAAACGCTGCCCAGTTATTCCGACAATCCGTGCACGCCCCGATTCTCTTACCCCGATGGCTGCCAGGCATCATTGGTCCTGTAATGAGAGGCAAGACGGGCTTGTTTGCTGAGATACCTCCCATCAACTGCGCTGGCACGGTTTTGTCACAGCCGCCGATCATGATACAAGCATCAACCGGCTGGGCACGAATCATCTCCTCGGTATCCATACTCATCAAGTTCCGCAGAAACATACTCGTCGGCGATGAAAACGATTCGGCCACACTGATAGTGGGGAACTCGATGGCAAGTCCTCCATTGAATTGGACTCCACGTTTGGCAGCTTCTATAAGCTGTGGGACGTTTCCGTGACACGGGTTAAACCCAGAGTACGTGTTGATGATGCCAATGATCGGGCGGGAGAGAGCATCCTCGGAGTATCCTAACGCTTTGACGAAAACCTTTCGAAGAAATAACGAGAAATGAGCATCTCCGTATGAAGTCAGCCCGCGCCGGAGGCCGGACGTGGCTGCAATTGGGGTTGAGAGATCATAGTCCTGGTTGGAAGCGCCATTGGTTTCAGGCATATTTTGCTCCATCATCAATCTCAATCTCGTCCTGAGATCAGGTTTTGTATAGAGATCTGGATAGCTCTTTTAAGCGGGGAAATACGCTGTATTTGAAGTATGGCGAAATTGGAGCTACGGATTAGCCTCGAAGCGTCGGCAGAACTCCGCGAGACCGGATACTTTTCCACGGCCCCCCACTTGGTAATCTGCTTTCCTGAGCACCATCATTGGTTCCTTGACTGCGTTGGTCTTGATAGTCAGTTCAATTTGATTTTCGTGGGGAAAGAACGGTTGTCCCCCGCTTTTTTACGATTGCAGGTACTTCCCGTCGTCGGCAATTTCCATGATGACATACAAGAGAACTCCGGAAAAAGCGCATCAACCAAATTTTAATAAAATTAGATATAAATAAATCCTCTAAGCCTATTCGTATCACTCTTGAACGCGCTCTGTCATATGAACCCTGATATCCCTCTTCGGCAGGTAAGCCGCACTCGATACTTTGTGCTCAGGTAGACTAAATTCACCACCAGTTGCCGGCTGGACATCCCACACCGAGATGATCGCAGCGGATATCACCATGATTTGTCTCTCTGAAAACGCCCGTCCTTTACATATGGGCATGCCGCCACCGAACGGAGTCATTGCTTCCATTCTCGCGCATTCTTTACCCGTTTTTGGGTCCATCTGGAGGAATCTCAGAGGGTCGAATTGGCTGGGGTTCGAGAAGTTTCGGGCGTCGCCTTGGAGAACTCCATGCGATATCGCCACGCGCTCGCCCTTTTTAAGTTGGTAGGAGCGAGGGTGTGGTTGCCCAGCGAGTTTCGCTTCCTCTTCAGTCTCCGTAACGGTCAAGTCGGAAGTGAGTTCTCGAAATGAAAGCCCTGCCGAGTCCAAACGCAGGGTTTCGAAGACGGTGGCCTTGAGCAGATGGCAAGAGCCATGGAGTCCCTTCATATCGATAGAGATTCGTGGCGGTTCTGGGATTGGAAACCCGGTCTCTTCTTTGTTGGGTCTTGAAGCCTGGACAAAAGGAGCTATTTCCTTGCGGACATCTTCCAACAGTGTCCGATTTGCGTACAGCCGAAGAAGATGATAGAACACAATATTCGGAGCATTCCCATTCATAGCCCAGAGTATTGATAGATGACCGGGTGCGCTGGCCCGTGGCGAGAGTCCTAAGCTTTTGGACATCTGAATTCGTCTCTTTATGGGCTCGGAGATATCATCTAGATCGCGGAATTCCATGCCAGGATCTCCACCTTCCTCCCCGATCAAAAACGCTTCATGCAGCTTCGCCAAAGCGCCCAACAGCCGGCCCCGAGCAAGATTAGCCGCAGAGAGCCCAGGGGTTAAGAAGTGAGGAATCCCCATAGATAATAACAGGAATTGATCATCAACGCTCCATATATCACTAAGTAGTCCAGGAAAGACTTCCAAAAGCGTATGGCCCATTATCGTATCGACCGTCAATTGTCCCACAAAATTCCTTATGAGAGCAAAGAAATTCACTTCACATACAGCCTTGCCCCTGCTTTCGATGACCGTAGGCTGGCTTCCGCGCTCCCACGACATCTGGTCAACCGGACTTCTAGCAAACGTGACCAGGTTCGGCGTTTCCTGCTGCACCTGCCGGGCCAGCGTCGTTGACGATTCCGTGAGGAACGGCTCAGTCATGAAAAGATTCGGGATGTTATGATGATAAACCTGGTGATTGTCGGCATTCAATTTTTGGAAATCACCTTGATCCCCAAAGATTGTCCTAAGGGTATAGTTGATCAAGGGCGCGAAAGTTATGCCCCTAAATAACAAAAAGGACTTGGCCATAGACGACGACACGATGATGTTATGCGTTATGCCACCTAGTTTGATGCCGAATACGGGCTCATTTATGTATTCTCTGCGGCAAATGTCAGTATCTGCATTGCCGTTGATAAGTCTGATGTGTGTGTTGCCAACCTGCTCTTTTCGAGGAAGGTCACATTATTCCTCAAGAATGAAAAACTATGTCCGAGCCAGGGAATCCAATACGGTATCATCTTTACTGCGCGGGGCTGTGCTGAGTTGCCATCTTTAGATCGACTTTGAATGTCTGTAATGAAGCGCGTAGAGAAGCATATCACAAGTAGGATCAGGACTAGAGTTTGCCATCCTGGGTGTAAGAGCCTCTCCAGGGACCCTTCTATGAGTTGTGACATTATGGTCAGAATCGGGTCACACGCACTGCCCAGTAGGGAACAGATGGAAGTGAAGATATAATAAATAATAAATATAAATCAAATCATTAGGAAATAATAAAGAAGATCAGAGTAAAAAGAAAAATTTAAAGACCTGGATGTGAAGAGAGAAAGTTGGAAAAGCTTGGAATTTGGACGGGAAAATTCCGGCTGACCTCATCGCCTTTTCTACGAGTATTTCCACATCTCGGCCTCTAATACCACAGCCATGATATCCTGGAGGAAAGAGATCATTCATTTCAGGCATTACGATATATGGATAATATATGTACGTATACTAGGAGTGAAACCCCGCAGGACTGGTAGACTAGGAGATGGTAAGTAAAGGCCGTCTTGGCCTGGGTGTACCATACAAATCCCATGCTCATTCCACTTAATGCTCACTTCGCAAGATCTTGTGGAGCTGCGCGCTCTCTTCCTCATACTTGCCAACCTTGTTCTGAGAGTCATATACCTTTTGCAGGAGCCATTGGATTCTCGAGGTCAACTCTCGGGGCTGCTTCGGCAACTTCCCAAGAAGCAAAAGCTCCTCCTCGTACTTGGCAATGCTCTTGGTTTCTTTACTAATCAACTGGTTAAGGATCTCGAGATCCAAACGGCTGCTCAGCGTCTTGCTGTGTGTCAATCTCCTGAAAACCGTATGATAGACTGGTCTTCCAGGCTTCACTATTTCTGGCGAGCCGTTGACGGTGGTGACGGAAATGAGCTCTGCCTGCTCGAGCGCGCGAAGAGCAGTCTCACCGTTTGTCTTGAAGAGGTCGGAAAGAAGGATCCGGTTGTACGGCAGAGAGCCACCCTTCGTGCTCGCAAGCGTTTTGATCAGGTACCAGGCCTGCTCGCGTGTCCATCCTTGCGCGTCGCCGAGAATGAACACCTTAAGAAGCTCAGAGGCCGATTGTTCAACGATTCGATCAACAGCCCCTGCAAAAAGTGGTCAGCAATGTGGGAATCAATAGACCGTGTTTGCCCTACCTTTTGGTGTTTCTCCTGCCTCGATACGATACGCCATGAGCTCAAGATCAGTGACTCGGCCTCCCAGGATTTCGATGCAGCTATCCAAATCAGCCATTTCCAGCGTGTTCTCATCCAGCTTGTGTCCGTCCTTCGCCCCGGATTCTAGATGGTTGAGCACGAATCTGCGGCCCACTTCAAGGGAGCAATCACCCAAGGAGATTGTTCGGAATGCGGAGTTTGGTAGAGCTTTACCCAGAGGCTTGGAGTACGAAACGTCGGTCGTAAGGAAGATGACATGCGCAACGTTTCCGCTGGTCAAGCCCGCCGCCCACTCTGTGATTTTGTTGTACACCACATTATCCTCAGTAGAATTGTGCTGGTAGTTATCAATAACAACCACAGGACGCAGCTCAGGGTGCGCTTCCAGATACTCTTCATCAGAAAGGTGTGCGTCTGGGTCACCCTTCTTGCGGTGGTCCAGCGTAATGCTTTTCAGGGCTGTGGCGGTATTCTGCCAGATGTTGCTGAGCTGAGCGTCCAAGGTCTCTGAGAATCCTGCTTTTGTTCCGATCATTCCCTGTGCCGCAAGATCGATAAAGCTACTAATACTGTTCATCCATGAAAACAGTGGTCGGTAGCCCACCTGGCTGGCCGCGCGGGCAATCTTCGCCGTGTCACCTCTCGCTTCTTGTATCTGTTTACAGTCGACGACAAGCTTGTACTTATAGTCTTTTAAAGTCCGGTCCAGCACCAGCTCTCGTTTGCCGGAGCCACGGGGTCCATGAATGACGATAAACGTTTCGGCGTTTTCCGTTAGCCAGGACTGAAGCTGAGCTATGTCAGCCTGGCGGTCTTCCCAGATCGCCGTAAGCCCGCGGGGGTCAGGTCTGTTCTGGCCAAAATACATGATGTTGGCTTTGTTGGCTTGGTTTCGGATCCATTGCACGATGCTATTGCCTTCCGTATGGAGCGTGGCCTTGATCTTCATTTTGATGAAGAACGTACGGACTGGGTCAAAGATAGTTACCGTGATCGCCGCAAGGAGAGCTGCAACCGCGGGGATGACAATACGGGGATGGTTCAGAAGCCAATCCCAAATCATTGACAGCTTGATCTTCCGTATATACTTGATCTTCACCCTAGTGCCGGATTTGCCGCCAGACTCCTCTCCCGGGATCGTAAACCCATGCATGCAGTTCTTGGCCATGACGGCGTACTTGGGCCGAGTGAACTCCACAAAGGCATATCTGGGTACCAATTTCGAATCGGACGGCTGGTTCTCAATCTCCCTTATTTTGCCGTATCTGCGGAACACCGAATAAAGAACCTCTGTCGTCAACTCTGTGGCAGCGCCATCTGGTGTAGCGGGGTAAAACTCAACCCGGAGTCGCTGGCTGGGAATGCGATACAGATCCTCAATCCATGGCCTTCCCAGAACTCGGGAGGCCATTGCCTGCGTGAAGGGGTTGAACCAAGGCCGAATCGGGTTCTTTTCCAAATGGTCCCTGATGGTAGCCTCGACATCTGCATCAGTGAAACCCGGCCGGCAGGCGTACTTGACGAAGGCACCGCCCTCACCGAATCGAGGGACGACCTCTTTGATGTCAAGATTTAAGCTTTCGGGGAACACCCGCCGGACTATATGCAGCGGATCAGAGGCTGCCAAATGTGGTCGATTGATCCGCTTGAGTGCATTTTCATATGACTGGGTTCCACTCAGCGGGCCAAGTAGTAGCCATTGAAGCTTTGGGGGGAAGATGTCTATCCACCGTCAGCAAGTAGTTTATCATCCATGAATGCATAAATCTGCCTGGTATCCATACTATTTACGAACAGTAGGCCCTCATTCTCTGCAAGCTCGATATGGCCTGACTCGAGTGTACTAACATGTGAGGGGGGAATTGCGCTGGTCGTATTCCGTCGTCGGTTGATCAAAGAGTTGCTTGCAGCATCTAGGACCGTAGAACGCCTCCAGTACCGTGCATACTGGTACCTACAAGGCGCCCCGCCTGCAAACAATGCCCGCATCATGTCTGCGAAGGTGGAAGCATGTCATCGTCGAGCTGAGAGTGAGACACAGAAGCGAAGATCTTGATGCCGAGGATGACGTCGATGCGGAGTAATGATACCAGTACTAAACCAGTGAAGTAAATTACCATCATGTTATGGTATTGTCATGACGCCCACCGCTTCTTGTGAAATTTACACCGCCAACCAAAAAGGAAATTAACATCTCGCA
The DNA here is from genome assembly GCA_027569095.1 of Aspergillus conjunctus. NCBI lineage: Eukaryota > Fungi > Ascomycota > Eurotiomycetes > Eurotiales > Aspergillaceae > Aspergillus > Aspergillus conjunctus. Next base: position 240,078 of record JAPDEL010000038.1, on the reverse strand, counting down.
TTTCTTCGACCGCGCATTGATTGTGATTATTGACTGTTACATATTCAACCTTTGCGATTGTCCAAACACATCCACAGGGCCAGAACAATGGGTTGGTGGTCATCAAAACCCTCTCCTCAAAAGGAGGAATTCAGCGCTACTCCCCTTCCAACACCACCAGAGAATATCCCACAAGCAACGCCGCCGCAACCCCGGATATTAACTCGTGAAGAACAAGCCGACCTCGAGCTTAAGCAATTTCTAGCCAGTATCGAAAGCGATATCAACCAATCGAACTCTTCCCAACAACATGAATCCTCTACACCATCTATCGACTCTCCCGATCTCCAAGTTCCGCCGTCATCCATAGCCCCCGACTCCCTCTACCCCGATACCATGTCCTGTCGCTCAGCCTTCGACTACGCATTCTTCTGCCAATCACTCGGCGGCCAATTTGTCAACGTATACCGATACGGAGAGCTGCGGTCGTGCAACGAGCACTGGGATAACTTCTGGATGTGCATGAAGACGCGCACATTTCCGGAGAAGGAGCGTAAACGGGTCATCCGAGAGCACTATCGGAAGAAGACGATCAAGTATAAAACGGGGCCGAGCAGTGAAGATGTCTGGAATGTGCGGACGGAGCCAATCGAAAATGCCTTCAATGGGGATTTCGAGGCGCTCGAGAGAGAGATGAAAGCAGAGGAAGCAAAAGCGAAACCAACTGCTGGTGCTGCTGTGTAGATATGGTGGGTTTCAAGACTCTTTCTATCTTTCCATATGCGCCGCTTCGGGTCTTTGTATTGACAGATGAGTTGCAGATGGGAAACCCTGCTCTGGGTACTGTACAATAGCCATAGATATTATAATGACATCTCCATGCATTCTTCTTCATGTTGAACAATGCGCCTGAAAGTCCTTTGTTCACATCTTCAAAAACAAGCACTTTTGTCTAGCCGGTATCAAGGCCATTGTCTCTTGAGCCCTTGTTCAAGCCAAGCATGAAATATCCCAGCTATTTCTTTGTTCCTCGCCTTCATTCATCTCCAAGTCCAGGACTATAAATAGCCTCGAAGCGCATGCCAAAGCCTCGATGAACTTCAACTCTCAACGAGTCTTCACGGCACACTCGCAAGACGACGGCTCTCTTCTCTACTCTTGAATATCTACTAACCCACAGTCCTCCAAATAACCGAATAAACCTCACCATGTTGCAGTCCCTCGACCGCGTCATCGACCACATGGCCGACGGCATCGCCACTCTCCTCCACACCCCCTCTTGCAGCCCCTCCCCCGATGACCGAAAGCAATATAAGCACAAGCACCACCCCCGACCCCAGAGATTCGACAAGCCCATCCCGCTCCGGCCTCCACCCCCTCTCCCTCCCCGCCCCAACGGACCCATGACAATTCCACTCACAAGCTCCGCCATCAGCCCCCGCCCCGGACGCCACCAATTCTTCCGAAAACCCTTCCGCAACCCCCGCAAGACCGTCCGCTGGGGCACAATCACCGAGATCCCCGCGCGGGGCCCCATGTTCCACTTCCCCAGACCCAGACCAAGGGCCAAGGTATATGTTCCTACTGCTAACTCCAGGTCCTACCGCAGCAACCCCTACTTCCGCCACCCAGACAACTTCGATGGCAGTAGCCGCGAGTATATCGATGGGGACTGGGTCCATAGCGTCCAGGTGTACCTCACCCTAAAGCTCAAATCGATTATGAAGCCGCCCTCAGCCCTCGACGAGGAAATGCTCTACCAGAATCTATGGGCGATGAACCTCCTCTCGGAGAGACGGCTGGAGCATACCTATGAGTTCCTGGGTGGGGTCTTGGTGGTTGGGGATGATGTGCTGGATTCTATTTTGAAGACCGGGGAGTTGTTGATGTATGAGGAGGCGGGGAGGAGGGCTGTGGAGATGGGGGGGAGACGAGCTCGAGGGGAAAGGGGGAGGGAGGATCTGGGAAGGAGGGCTTAGAGGCGCCAGATGATGTTGTGAGGCGAGTTTTGCTTCATTTTTTATTCGTTGATCTGTCTGAGATATCAGTTCGTTTGGTCGATTACCAAGTGGTTGGTAGAATGTCTAAGTCGTTGGGGATATGTTTCTAAACTACTCACCGTCAGTCCCTCATTTGGAATGTGTTTGTTTTTGTCCGGTTTAAATGTTTTATCTCACAATGCAAGTTGACTACGCTCTGAATATCCTACTCCTACTAGCAAGCATATAATATCAAAGTCTTCTAGAATCATATTGTTATCAATAAGAAAGGGATATTTACAAAAGCAAATAGCCATAGATGAAAAAAGAAAAGAGAAAATCAGCAACAAGCAAATTTGCTGGAAGTCCACACGCTCCAACACCTTGCCGATCATTTTTAGGAACAAAAAAAGATGACGCTGCGACCAAAAAGCATAACCACAAAAATCAAGATGCAACAACAGGCTGGTATGATGAGAGTAAAATTAGAAACAGTATTTTCCCTCCCTCGTTGTAAACAGTCACTCAGCAGGAGGATTCCCCTCCAAGCAAAAACCATGACCAGGTAAGTGTTCGGCGTATCAAATAGAATACAATTCCACCGAAGTTTTTATCCCGCTGACCCAGTTAACTTTTCCTTTCTCTTTTTTTCGGAGTTTTTGAAACGTGGTAATCATAGATCATTGGCATCATGAGACATAGAACGAAACCATCGCCGCAGGAGCCTGTCCGGCGTGGAAGGATCCGAGACCCCAGAATATTGTTGGTTTCATATTATTTTCGCTTAAGCAGTCACAGCCTGCTCGGCTGACTGGGGAACAGCATCGATAGCGGGTCGGCGAACAATACCACCGGTCACAGGCAGCTGAGAGCTGGTGCCCATGAGGGCAGTGTCAACCTCACGAGCGCACTGGCGACCTTCGTTGATACCCCAGACAATAAGAGACTGGCCGCGACGGCAATCACCGGCAGCGTAAACTCCGGGAACGTTGGTAGCGTAGTGGCCTGGAGAAGTCTTGACATTCTTGCGGGCGTCACGCTCGACCTCTTCGCCCAGGAGACGATCCTCGGGTCCTAGGAAACCCATGGACAGAAGGACAAGGTCGGCAGGGAAAAACTGCTCGCTACCCTCGACGGTCTTCATGTCCCAACCACCGGAAGCGCTCTTAGTCCACTCAACGCGGACGGTATTAATACCCTTAACGCGGCCATTACCGTCATCAACAAACTCCTTAGACATGACGCAGTACTCGCGAGGATCCTTGCCATGGTGGGTCTTGACCTCGGAGTGACCATAGTCGACACGGTAGATACGAGGCCACTGGGGCCATGGGTTGTCGCGGGCACGCTCTGGGGGGGGCTGAGGCAGCAGCTCGAAGTTGACGACAGACTTGGCTCCATGGCGGACAGAGGTACCAATGCAGTCGTTACCAGTGTCACCACCACCAATGACAACAACGTGCTTGTCCTTGGCGGAGATGTAGGCGCCATCGGCCAACTCAGAGTCGAGGAGAGACTGGGTGTTTTTGTGTAGAAACTGCATGGCGAAGTGCACACCTTCGAGCTCACGGCCAGGGACCTTGAGGTCACGAGCAACGGTGGCACCAGTGGCAAGGATAACGGCATCATTTGTCTGGCGCAGAGATGCTAGGGAGACATCGCTATCGGGACCAACAGCAGTGCTGGTGACGAACTTGATACCCTCGGCGGCCATCAGGTCAACACGACGCTGCACAATCTTCTTGTCAAGCTTCATGTTGGGGATACCGTACATGAGCAGACCACCAATGCGGTCAGCGCGCTCATAGACAGTAACACTGTGTCCGGCGCGGTTAAGCTGATCAGCGGCGGCAAGACCAGCAGGGCCAGATCCAATAACAGCGATGTTCTTGCCAGTGCGAGTGGGAGGGGGACGAGGGACCATCCAGCCCATTTCGAAACCACGATCGATGATGGCACATTCAATCGACTTGATACCAACGGGGTCTTCGCTGATGCCCAGAACGCAGGCACCCTCACAGGGAGCAGGGCAGACACGCCCAGTGAATTCGGGGAAGTTGTTGGTCATGAGCAGGCGGTTAAGGGCATCCTGCCACTGGTTCTGGAAAACGAGCTCGTTCCACTTGGGAATGATGTTGGAAATAGGACAACCAGTTTCAGACTGACAGAAGGGAACACCGCAGTCCATGCAACGAGCGGATTGATACTTAAGCTCGTCCTCAGTCAGACGGTTGGAGATCTCGGCCCAGTCGCGGGTACGAGTGGCAGGGTTGCGGTACTTCTCGCTGCGGCGGCTGTACTTCATGAAGCCCCGAGTCTTGTCAAGGATAAGAGCGGTGCGCTTCTTCTCCGTCTTGGAGTCGCTGACGCTGTCCTCAATATCTAACATCTCAGCCTTCTTTTCGGTATCAGCCTTAGGCTTCTCCTTCTCAGCAGGGGTGCTAGGAAGCTGAGGGAGAGTGAACTCAGCCTTCTTGGCGGCAGCAGCCTTAGCCGCGTCCTCCTCCAAGATGCGCTTGTAGTCAGTAGGCAGTACCTTGACGAAGTGAGGAAGAGCACGGGTGAAGTCCAGGAGAACACGAGCGGCGAGCTCAGAGCCAGTGTAGTGGTGGTGGTCCTCGATCAAGCCGCGAACAAAGGCAATCTCAGCAGGATCCTCCAGGCCGGAGACCTCAACCATCTCCATGTTGACCTTGGAGTGGAAGTCCTCGTTGACGTCCAAAACGTACGCAATACCACCAGACATACCGGCAGCAAAGTTGCGGCCAGTGGAGCCAAGGACAAGCACACGACCACCAGTCATGTACTCGCAACCGTGGTCACCGACTCCCTCAACAACAGCAGTGGCACCAGAGTTACGAACAGCGAAACGCTCAGCAGCCACACCGCGGAAGAAGCAAGTACCACGGGTAGCACCGTACAGACAGGTGTTACCGATGATGATGTTCTCTTCGGCCTTGAAAGCAGCGCCGCGAGGAGGGTAGACGATGAGACGGCCACCGGACAGACCCTTACCGACATAGTCGTTGGCGTCACCCTCGAGTTCAAGAGTGATACCGGGGGCAAGATAGGCTCCAAAGGATTGACCAGCAGAACCCTTAATGTTGGCATGAATAGTGTCTTGGGGAAGACCCTCTCCACCGTAGCGACGGCTGACCTGGTAAGAGAGCGTGGCACCCAGAGCGCGATCGGTGTTGACAATATCACACTCAACACGGCATGGCAGACCCTTCTCCAAGGCAAGCTCGGATTCGGCGATGAGCTTGTTGTCAAGGCGGGTGTGCAGGCGGTGATCTTGCTTGCGAACGTTGTAGGTGGCAACGCCGGGGCGAAGGGAGTGTGCGGGGGTGAGAATGAGGGAAAGGTCAATCTTCTCCTGCTTGGGGTTGCGGATGTCATCCCGGACCTTGAGCAGCTCAGCACGGCCAACCATCTCGTTAATAGAGCGGACACCCAGCTTGGCCATGATGGCACGCAGCTCGTTGGCAATGTAGTAGAAGAAGTTGATGACATGCTCGGGCTGACCCTGGAACTTCTTGCGGAGAGCAGGATCCTGGGTGGCAATACCGACGGGGCATGTATTCAGATGGCACTAAGTCAGGTTAGTTGGGGTGTAAAAGAGAATATATTAATTGAAGAATGGGGGAGGAGTACCTTGCGCATGTAAATACAGCCCAGAGCAATCAAAGGAGTGGTAGCGAAACCGAACTCCTCGGCACCAAGCAAGCAGGCAACGGCAACATCACGTCCGGTACGGATTTGACCATCAGTCTGAACAATGACACGACCACGCAGATCGTTGAGGACCAGGGTTTGGTGAGTCTCGGCAAGACCCAATTCCCAAGGAAGACCAGCGTACTTGATACCGGTCCAGCGGGAAGCACCAGTACCACCGTCATGACCAGAGATCAGGATATGGTCAGCCTTGGCCTTAGCGACACCAGAGGCGACGATACCAACACCAACCTCGGAGACAAGCTTGACGGAAATACGAGCGCGGGGGTTCGAGCACTTCAGGTCGTAGATAAGTTGCTTCAGATCTTCAATGGAGTAAATATCGTGGTGGGGGGGAGGAGAGATCAGGCCGACACCAGGAGTGGAGTAACGAGTGCGGGCAATGGGGCCAACGACCTTGTGGCCGGGAAGTTCACCACCCTCTCCAGGCTTAGCACCCTGGGCCATCTTGATCTGGAGCTCGTCGGCATCCGCCAGGTAGTGCGAGGTGACACCGAAACGACCCGAGGCGATCTGCTTGATGGCAGAGCGCATGGTGTCACCGCTCTCCATTCTCTTGCTCCGTTCTGGGTCCTCACCACCTTCACCGGTGTTGGACTTTCCACCGAGACGGTTCATAGCAATGGCGAGAGTGGAGTGGGATTCCATGGAGATAGAACCGTAAGACATAGCACCAGTCACGAAGCGGCGAACGATCTCAGTCCAAGGCTCCACCTGGTCAATGGGAATAGGAGTGCGCTGCTCGAAGTCAAAGTCGAGCATACCACGGAGAGTACAGTTCTTGATCTGCTCATGGGCAGCCTTCGCGTAAGCTTCGTAGGACTTATCGTTTTTTGTGCGAACCGCATCCTGCACGTTGGCAATGCTAACAGGGTCATTGATATGGTCTTCGCCACCATCGCGCCAGTGATATTCACCAGACTCAGTAAGGCCGGGAATTTCGGTAATGGCGCGAGAGGGGTATCCACGTTCGTGGAAGGCATAGGCGTCCTGAGCGATCAGCTCGAAGGTCATACCCCTAATGCGGCTTGCGGTTCCAGCGAAGCAGCGGTCAATGACGCTGTCATCGATACCGAGGGCTTCGAAAATCTGGGCACCCTTGTATGACTGCAGAGTAGAGATACCCATCTTGCTCATGACTTTAAGGATACCACCGTCGCAAGAAGCCTTATAGTTCTCAATAACCTTCTCGTCAGAGAGTTCCTTACGGATCAACTTCTCGCGGTTCATCTTCAGAATACATTCCATAGCGAGGTAAGGGTTGATACCATCAGCACCGTAACCAACCAGAACACACATGTGGTGAACCTCACGGGCCTCCGCAGTCTCAACGAGCAAAGCGGTTTGAGATCGTAACTTATTGCGCACCAAGTGGTGGTGGACAAGACCAGTGGCCAGAAGGGCAGACACGGGGACCCTCTCAGCAGAGGTAGCACGGTCAGAGAGGACAACGATCTTGTCCCCATTCTGGACGGCCTCAGTAGCGGCATCGCAGATAGCATCGAGAGCCTCGAGGTATCCAGGGACACCCTTGCTCTTTTCGAAGGTGATATCAATGGTCTTCACGGACCAGTCCTTGTGGACCTCGTTGATGTTCTTCAGTGCGTTGAACTCGGGGATGCTCAAGATAGGGGAAGAAAGGAGAAGGCGACGGCACTGAGAAGGATCCATTTCCAGGAGGTTACCCTGAGGACCAACATAGCACTCAAGAGACATGACAACAGCCTCTCGAATGGGGTCGATGGGGGGGTTGGTGACCTGAGCGAAGAGCTGACGGAAGTATTCATAGAGAAGGCGGGGCTGCTTAGCAACACAAGCAAGCGGAGCATCGTTACCCATGGAACCGAGGGCTTCCTTAGAGTCAGCACCCATAGGGCCCAGGAGCAGAGTAACTTGCTCAAAGGAGTAGCCGAAAGCCTTGAGGCGAGGGTCATTCTGGATAGTAGTGTCATCGAGAATGTGCTGCAGGGAGACATTCTGTTCAGTTAAGGCCTGGGAGACATGGGGCAGCTTGACCAGCTCCTTCTCCAACCAGGAAGTGAAGTCCTGGCGGTGGGAGACAGTGTACTTGAGCTCGGAATCGTCAATGATGCGACCGGCGACAGTATCGACCAAAAGCATCTTTCCGGGCTGGAGACGGCCCTTCTGGACCACACGCTCCTGATCGATATCGACAGCGCCGACTTCGGAGGCGCAGACAATACGATCATCATCGGTCACGTAAAACCGGCAAGGACGCAGACCGTTACGGTCCAGGTTAGCACCGCAGTAACGTCCGTCAGAGAAAGTGAATAGGGCGGGGCCGTCCCAGGGCTCCATCTGACAAGCAGCCCACTCGTAGAAAGCGGCCTTGGAGGGGTCCATGGATGGGTTGTCCTGCCACGCCTCAGGGATCATGAGCATGACAGCTTCGGGGAGAGAGAGAACACCGTTGATCATCAAGAGTTCAAGGACGTTGTCGAAGGCAGCAGAGTCGGAACCGCCATCCTCAACAACGGGGAGAAGAGACTCCAGCTCTTCACCAAAGATTTCTGACTTCAGCAGACCCTCACGGGCACGCATCCAGTTCTTGTTTCCTCGCAGAGTGTTGATCTCACCGTTGTGAGCTGCCCATCGCAGGGGCTGTGCTCGGTCCCAAGAGGGGAATGTGTTGGTAGAGAAGCGGGAGTGGACGAGGGCAAAGTGGCCTTCGTAGTCAACGTTGACCAAGTCGTGGTAGTATTGGTATACCTGAACAGGGGCCAGCTGACCCTTGTACACAATGTTTCGGTTGCTAAGAGAGCAGAGGTAGAACCAATTGGCGAGACCAATGATATGAGTAGCACGCTTTCGCAGAACGTACAGCTGGCGCTCGAATTTCCTAGAGTCGAACTGCTCGGGATCTGTGACCTCTGGCTTATTTCCCGCGCCATAGGCGGACTTCAACACCACAAATGGCTGCATGATAGTGGGCTCCCTGGAGAGGGCGGCGGGACCCAAGATGGTCGAATCACGGGGGACTTCGCGCCAGCCCAGCACTCGCAACTCCAGTGATGTTGCGATCTCCTCAAATGTCTTTATGGACTCCTTCAGGGCTTCCTCATCAGGCTTGAAGAAGAGATTGCCAACAGCATACTGTCCAAGCGGAGGGAGATCAACTCCGACTTCGCGAGCAAAGTTCTTGATGAAAAATTTGTGGGGAATACTAGTCATTACACCAGCACCATCACCATCTCGTGCATCAGAGCCAACAGCTCCTCGATGCGTCATGTTACAAAGCAAATGGCGAGCTGTGAAAAAAAAAGTATTAACGTTAGTACTTAATCTCATAGATAATCTAATGGTATTGCAATTGAGCTCTTACCATCGCTAACGATCTTGTGACTGGCTTTGCCCTTAATATGACTAAAATGCGTAAATTATGTTAAAGAAATTCCTCCACGGCAGCACAAGAGATCAGAATTGAGCGAACTTACGCAGCAAAGCCTACACCGCAAGCATCCTTTTCATATTCGGGGTCGTAGAGACCTTGCCTCTCGGGCAAAGTATTGGCCCAGCCATATCCCTTCTTTGGCTGGTACTCCGAATATTCATTCGGCTTCTGCTCCTCAACTAAAGATTGGCCATAGATTTCCTCCAAGTTCAGACCCATTCTTCCGCCGATGGCCGACAGAGAATGGAATGAGATAACTGGGGGATCGGTGGACTCTGTGTCGGGATGGCCGCCGCAATTTTGTGTGAGGCGGGGCACAGGTCGTGATGTATAGATAAGGTATGGATGTCGTCAGTGGATCTGGGTCGGTAGACGTGGGCAGCGGAGAGACAATCGCAAGGATGTTTGGTGACCCAACGTCTGTCTCCGAGTGTGATGAATGAAATAGCAAGAAGAAGAGTCGAAGAAGAGGGGGAAAGAGAGAAGAAATAGTAATGGAGGGGGAGGAGGGGGGGAATAATAAAAAAAAAAAGTTACTGGGGCGGGAGGACGGGAGTCAGAGGTCCGGGGAATCGATCTGCTCCGATACGGGAAACGGCGTACGTATCGTATGGATGCATGTATCGTCCGGTACAGCCCTGCTCTCATGAAGAATGATCGAACGTGAGATCACGAGTTTGGAGGTGTAACTACGGGAATACTAAAAGGGAAAAAATACGACTGTGGGGATGGTTGGCAGTGCTTCCACCGTGGCAAATTGCAGTTTGCTTTTCCAGGGCGGGAGCAGCAGGAGGACTATAACTAGATGACGGAGGTAGAGCAGAAGAAGTAATAGGAAAGAGACTAACAAGACTTTTGGCAAGCTGGAGGCAATTGCTTCTCCCAGTCCAGTTCAGGGTGAAGCTCTACTGTAAAGAAAAGCGACAGAAAAAGCAAAAAAAAAAAAGACCCTTTACGTACTCCTACTGCTACACCACCCTGGCTTGCGCAGCAACAGAAGAGCGTTTTCGGCGGCTTCCGCTCTTGGACTAGAAAACGACCACCACGAGATGTGGTTCATGCTCGCCAGGAGAAACTCCCACGGGGTATGTGGAAGTGGTCATCTTGGAAGAGCAGCGTCCTCCGTGTTCTTTTTAATCCTTTTTTCTCTTACTTCATTTGCCTTTTAGAACTACCCTTTAAACTGTGGGTAAATGTGGTCTTTGCACTGGGACCCAAAAAGTATGAGATGGCTGCGCTCCATCGCCCCGGGGATTTGTTCTAGAGAGCGTCAAAGATAAGCGTCTCTTGACCAATCAGGTCACTGGCTTTTCAACCTTTTAACCAAGAAGATTAGGTTTTTACTACGTCAAGATCCAACCAAGTGGGGCGCTGGGTCTGAGCAGAAGCAGCCCTCGACTAACGCTAGTGGGAGAACGATTCTCGCTGCGAGTTACCTGGCAGTTACACTAGCCCAGTCGCTTACACTGGTCGGTATCAAACGGTAATTTATTTCCCGTTTGCTCCACGACTCGGTACGTCTTCATTCAGTAAGGAATCCTCCTCGAGAGATCTTTTCCTCCGTGGCATGAAACCTATAATAATCAGACTAGTACAATAATAGGCTGCCTCGGTGAGGTCCAAGGCATTCCGTTTACACCCGGTATATACTAGTACTATTCTTCTTTCCTTTTCTCTTCTTTTCTTCTTCTTGTCCACCCCAATTGTACAGGCAACCTTAAAAAACCGTCGACCCTCCACGGCTCAGCCACTCACCGACCAGAGAAATAAGATATATGAGCGAAAGAAGACAATGATGCAAGTGAAAGTCAAGAGAGGGGGCAACAGAAATCTAGTTCGAAATGGATCAACAGAACGTCGGGTCACCATGGGGTGTCCGCTAGCCATGATTGGTGGTCCAATCCACTTTCATAGGATTCAAAATTCGCCTCTAGGCAATTTGACATTGATTATTCTTTTGTCTTTAGCCAGGGCCCCAGTTGCAAATCATAGCGTAGACTTGGATAAAATAATCCTTGAACCCTCCATCTGTTCCCTGCTCACATTGGGGGAACCATTCGGCTCCAAAAAAATACCCAATCGATTCATTGAATGGCCACTTCCTCTTGCCACTTCTCGGGTAGTCAGACCATAATACTAATATTAATGACTTCTATTGCATTAAAACCAAATACTCCGAACAGGAGACGAAGGGGAAATTTTCTCCTACATTGGGTACTAACTTGAAGTTAACAAGCGTGCGGCCTCACGGGAGTTGGACACTTCCACATGCTTTTCTTTTTTTTTCTTCCTCCGCCCTTGACGACTTGAAAGACCCAACTGAGCAGATTATTGGATACTGTCCAAGTGGGGTCCTGCAAGGATACAGTGCTTATCCCAGGTTTGGTCCCAAACAGCTGGTCAGCCTGGACTGCGCACATGGTATTTCATTATTACTAGAAGACACCTGAGAAGCCTGACGACAAAAGGGCAAGCACAAAGAAAAAGGAACCATTGTCAATATTGGGGAATAGGTCTTGGCGTTGATCGAGTGTCCAATATGGACGAAACTATCAACAAGGAGACAATAAATGCCAAGGCCATAATGAACAGAGGCAGGAATATTGGAATTTGGCATTTAATCTACAGTGGGTGGGTTATTATTCTTGAGACATGTGATTTTCAACCTCATTTTGCTCCTAATCAGGTAAGCAGTCGTGAATTGGTTCCCAGAGACTTGAATATCCTTTAGTCATCCTTCATGGTGCCCATATTTATCCAGTACTGAAAACGCCCAAAATAATTTGCACACGCGGCCTGCAAGAAGCCCAAGCGAAGGCTTGGTGGCTCATGCCACCCAATGTGCACTGGGCAGTGGGTGGTCTCACAGCCCCGGCCGTACCTTCCTACTGCCTATCTAGTCGTACTTAGGCAGAGGACCCTCCGGAAAACAACACGCTTTCCCCTACTCCCCTCCCATCACACTAAAACATGCATACCCCACGCTCAATTGCATGCTGTCGGGCGATCAGTGGTAAGTTTGGCCTGTACTAGCGCAATACACGGTCTTGAGCAGCATATGTATTATTGGCAGGGTTGGGTGGGTAATTTACTGGCACGGAGCGGTACCAGTCACAGCGGACCGCCCAGATGCACAATCCATCAACTCCAACCGCTTCCGACAACGGCCAAGCTGGGCGCTATCCCTTTCCAGTCCGGAACCCCCCCTTTTCCTCTGGCGCTGCCCTCCCCTCTCTCTCTCCGGACCGAGCCCTCCTTACCTGCCCCTCCTTCACCACTGAGCTCCGTCGCATTAACAAGAAGCTCCTCCCCCCCGAGATCGGGGCTCCCGAGCCGCACCTTGCGTTCCAGGAATGTCTGTGGATTGGCCCGTTGGGGTTTCTCCAGCTCATTCCTTCGAGTCATCCAAACGACTCTCTACTTATGGAGCCGTCAACAAATGCCTGCTTTTTTGTCCAACCCCAAATCCTAATCTTGGTCTACAAAAGGATAAAATCTACTCAAACTTGCAAGTGCAAGTCTTTCGGATTATTCAAACCCGATCACCCTTACGTCGATCGCTCAGATTTGCCCCGGAGAAAGTCCACCTCATACCTCCTTGTCCGGAAGAAACAAACGTGGACGGGCCCCGACCAATAGGTGAGCTGTAAATTAGTATAGCACCCCGGAAATACGAGCGGTCCATGGTACGGTACATACGGTACATGTCTTTCCATACAGGCTACCACCTAGGTAACTTTCGTTATTTTCGGATTGTCGCCCGTGGGCCTTGGAGGCTTGGGCTAACCCCCGGACCCTCCGCCGATAAGAGCTTGTTCGAAGAAATGTGATGATAATATTAATACATAAGGCAATTGATTTCCAATTCCCCCATGCTGTCTGGGTGTGTGTCCCCTCTGACTGGATCAATTTTGGAGCATGGAGATGTCCACCACAACCACCACACCCGGGTCAGAGTGTGAATGTGTTTCCACATCTCCTTTCACATCCGACTTTATTGGATTTCCGACTTCCATAGAATGGACTCCAGAGTCCATGGTCACCATCCATGAGAACAACATGATTTTGAGTACAATCATAACAGATTTTTAGACGACGATTAGTCCACTCGGCTACCTCACATCAGCGAGGTTAGTTGGCAAATCAAATGACTGGTGAATGAACGATTTCCGAGTACTATTACTCGTGACCCCAACTGCCTCGGACAAGAGCGACTCAGAATTTCAAGAATGGGGTCGCACTTGATGCAGATGGATTTCCCGGACAAGGCAATAATAATCAAAATTCGGAGAGGAGATATGTCTAATAACAACAAAGCTGCTGTGTTACCAACAACTTACCGCTACCACACCATCTTCTTCTACCGGCATACAACTGCAAAACAAGTTCATTACTATTATTTGGGCCTAGCACCCCTCATTGAATCTCTCATTTCTTTTTCTTACGTGGTGATTTCGCCCCATTCGATGACTTACGCAAGGCATCACATGACTGAGCGGAGATGCCAATGTTTCCGTCTCCCGAATTCTCCCGATACACCTAAAAACCAACCTTGTCCGCTTTGGGTTCACCGACCCTGGCGTCGCTGGTGGAGTGGGAAGGCTGCAACGCCTCGGGAAAATCAGGAGGCAATCATACAACCTCACAGTCTCTCACTCTCATTTCGAAACGGCCGAATACCGGAGTTTCCAGCTCTCGGTTTCTGATTCCAGAACAAGAGCTGACTTGCACCTTTTTTGCCGCCACCCACAGCAAATTCGAAGAAGGCATAGGTACCAATGAGAAAGAGACCAATACCAATAATCAGGCCACGAAGTAATGGTAACGGTTGAAAGACGGGAACTATAACCCGGGTCCCAAGAACACCTCTATTTCCCAGGTGAGTATTAATTTCTCTGCCGTGAGAGGATAGTCATTTACCGTTTCTACGCCTCTGCTCCGTACAGTGCGCACCAATTCCGAGCCTGTACATCGGCTGATCTATGGCCTAACCCCGGGAGTACATTCCTCTACTCCAACTACTAGTAGTACTATTAATATGGTACCAACAGGTGGCTAAAGCTGCGGGCTAAGGCACCCGCTCCCAGTGCGGAAACCAACGTTGCAGCATTGTGCCTGACCTAGGCCGCACCCACCACATGTAACTTGCGAGATTTCCCTTGTACCTTCTTACCACTGCCCAGCGCGGATCTCAGATCATCTCACGCCAGATCCATGCCCTCCTGGACCGCTAGGTACTCGAATGTGCGTACACCGTAGTGCCGGCTAGAGACAGTGTTGAGGGCTAGATATTTCTTGGCGCAACAAGTCAGCCATATACAAACTACCCTAACTTTAACTTCACTTTTTATCCCGCTAACCCACCTCAACAAATTGATAGCAGTGGTAATTATAGGGGGCCAGGCTTCGGTGCTAGTCAGAATTGTTCTGTCAACAAACTGAATTTCCGAGCCGATGCATCCCGGAATCGAGTGAATATGTCTATGCAAGGATTTCTATTACTTAAGTGCATCCCATCTTCAATCCTGTACATCCCTATCTCAGTGCAGGTGATGAGTGTCGCCATCTGTTTGCTTGCTAGTGGTATTCTTGAACGGATACTTACAATACTAGTAGTCTCATCGGGATTCCGGTTCTTAATGAGTTCCTATAAGCCCGATATATACACGTACTTCCTATCACTCTACACTACGTAGTGTCATACCAGCTTTTTGTAGTCGAGTGGTATTCTTGCAGGGATAGTTCCATATCGTATTGAGTTGAGAAAAATGAAGTTTCCGACGCCAGTCTCTTGGGACACTTGCGAATTACAGCCTTAATCGAATATTAACTCCTGAAAGCCTAATAGAAGAAGACCAAGAATCCAAGATAAAAGGATTCTAGTATCCAGTGGTTAAGCAGTTCACTATTACGGACAGCAACCTGAAATTTCACAAAACCGAATCTGTTTGCGGTCATTATTCTGACTCCATATACGGTGGAGACTGTGTTATAACCGAGTTCCAATGTTTCGAGGGAGAAGAGTGTGGATACATTGGGACCAGAACCTTTGAGTGCAGTGGAGTTAAATAGCTTGGGTTAGGCCTGCATATATTGAATACCATGCCCCTCGTATAATTCAGTGAAGCTATCTATAAGATTCGTATATCTACGCAAATACCTCAATCCAATAAGGAACGCCCCTTAGATCTAGACAATCTAGAGAAACAACTTCGCTCTTTTGAATGATAATAAGAGGCTTCTCTCTATCCGGCAGCAGTTTGTTCTATAGAGTCAAAGGGAAACCTTGATGTGTGTGAGGAAGACCAGCCTATCTGAATGGTCTATTTATTATTGATCATCCTCAGGGATCAAGAATTCTGTTGTATAAAGCTTTACTGTGCCAAACTATAGAGTACGAAGATACCCCTGGAAGCCCCAACACCCCCCAAATCTGCTCAACCAAGTTGGAATAAGTTGGGAGTGCCGATGCAATGTAACTGTTGCCTAGGTCGGCAGGCAGGGTATAAGGCCAGCAGAAGTGTCGCTCCATCATCCATGGGAAATATCACCAGCCTACAGACACCTTGACTCTCCTCTCTCTGATCCAGCTACGTCCAAAATAAAGACTCCCCGTTTAAATCTCATCCCGTTCCACCAACCCATAATGCATTCTTTCATCTTTCTCAGTCTCATTGCAGCCTTTACGATCCCCATCGTGACCGCTCTCCCCAATCCCCAGGAACTCAACCGAGAACCCACCAACTTGGAGCAACGGAACGACATTGACTACATGAAAAAAGTCGGATATTTGATTTTCAGCAACGGTTGTTTCCCCTCCGGGAGTAGCTTCCCACATTGCAGAGACATGTACACTTTCAAATGGGGTAAGCAAGGCGAATATAATGATTGCAATGACCATCCCGCACCCTTCCAGAGCGACTGCAAAGTGGAAGACGCCGACAACGCATTCGACTCCCCGCTGGGCAAAGTGAAGTGGCAAGCAGCAGATGGGTGCGGCGACAGCGCTCAAGTGAAGGGCTTCCTTAAAGGAGTCGACAGAAATTTTGCGTATATTTGTGCGGCTCATGACCATTCGTTCTCGGAGTGGTGTGGGTTTACTTGGTCCAGCCATGCGAACATGAAGTGTAGGGTGTTTATTCCTCCGAGCTAAGGCTGAGTTTTCCGGGTTTAGTCGCCTGTCATCTATAAGTTGGCACTTCTTGTACTTGCAGAGCAGCAAGAAAATTTCTTTTAAACGCTGGTGCAGTGTAGGGTAAGTTATATATTTCCGGTTTGTGATGGCATACGTATACTTGCTACAACCTGGTGAATTCATATATATTATGCATTTAGTATCTGCATTCTGCTAAAAAAAAAAAAAAAAAGATTCAAATAGATTGTCCAATGGGAATTCCAATCCTTTACATCGTATCTCCCGGGCGGTGTTCACTTGAAGTATAAAAAGAGTGGAGTTCCCCACACGCACGGTTGAGGTTATTTGTTTTCCCTCGTTCTTCCCCCTCATAATATTTTCCTCTCAGCTTCAACAACGATCTCCTCTTGTACCCAACAATTCGTACTCCGCTTTCCTCTATATATTCGAGCTTCAATTGCCCGGAATTAATTTGCTTGATAAATAAATACCATTACTGAAATAGTCCAGCGCAGCGCACACGGTTTTATCCTAACCACCCTGGATCACGTCCACCAGGCGAATATAGCCACTCCCATCTCACCATTATCACTGCCCGTCAACGATCCCATTGAGGAAAAGAAAACCTGAAAATAAATACCCCCGATCAATGCCCGATATATAGCCTTACCCCGTTTACGGAAACTATACCCTCTACATTCCTTCAACAATGATCTCCTTACCACTAATCACACCTCGCGACGTACGTCCCCCTCAAAGCATAAACTATCAGTCAATCCCTCCACCACTGACAAATACTTATATAAAAATAGTCCCACGACCTCTGGTTCAGCTCGTCCCACCCCCACCGCACCTCTTCAACCCACCATCACCACCCCGACACAACCGGCCAAAACCCCCGACGCAATGGCTCTTCCACAGTCGGCACTACCGGCGGCAGCAACACAGCCCCAAACACCCTCCGCTCCTCATCCGCCGCCCCATTCATCCATAGCCAAAGCGCCCAGACCCTCTCGACACTGGTCCTCGAGGAACGGGCCCTGCGCGCGCGCAAGAACAATATTGCTTCGTTTGGATGTTCGTGGATTCGGCCCGCGGGGTGTGCGAAGACGATGCTGGGGATGAAGGAGGAAGAGGCGGAACGGGAGGAGGCGCTTGCGGCGGCGGATGCTGAGTTGGCTGCTGCCGCGGCAGCCGGGGACACGGGGATGGAGGATGAGGAAGGGGAGGGGGAGACGGGGATGGAGAGGGATTTGGATGATGAGATTCCGGATGCGGAGGGCGATGCGGAGGAGGAAGGGGAGGACGAGGAGGGAGGGAGCGTGGATGGGCTTGTGGAGGAGGGAGAGGAAGGGGTTGATGAAGAGGGGTACATGGAGAGGGATCTGGATGATGATATCCCCGAGGCGTTTGGCGATGATGACGACGATGATGACGGGTTGGAGGATTTTGATAACCAGCCGGATTTGGATGATGAGATCCCGAGCGCCGTGGAGGAGATGAGTGAGGATGACGATGAAGATGTGGAGAGCGAACAAGAAGAAGAAGAAGAAGAAGACGACGATGAAGAAAACATGGGTCGTGATCTGGACGGTGATATCCCCGAGGCAGATGATAGTCGATCACTCGGAGAAGAAGATCAATGGCAACATACCGACACGGACGCCGAATTCGACGACGACGAAGACGATGTTAGTTTCTCGCATGACCCTTTCGGCCAGAATCTCCGCGCCAGCACTGCTAGCAGCACGCGGGGTCTACCGCCGCCGCCGCGCCCGCGTCAGCGAGAAACGGAAGCTCAGCGCCGGTTCCTGCAGCGGTGGAGCGGCGGCGGAGATGCCCTGGATACGAGCAGTATGTTGGTTGATGAAGAGGACCTGCGCGCTTCGATGGCAAGTCAGACTAGCCAGGCGAGCGACCGGAGTGTTTATAGGAGATTCCCGAGACGACGGACGGGGAGGTCGGGGGATAGTTTTGAGTGATGATTTGCTTCTTTTAAGTTTTGTTCGCTGTGTCTTGTTTGGGGCTGGGTGTTGGGTTTGGAGTTCTGGATGGTTAACGAATTGGTACGGCTTGCATGGTTATGGCGTTCTCCATAGGTGTAAGATAGTTGACTTGCATCATTAAAAAGTAAGCTCTTAGATGGTATTCTTAGATTAAGAACAAGAATTGGAATGAATGACCACGTCATTAAACGGTGCGATCTACTTCGCTAGACGCTGTATCCATAAAATTTGATAGGTGACGTTTGTAGTTGCAAACGTACGGACACCTGCTCCATTTGTATGAAGACACCGCAATGTGCTCGTCTAGTAAGAGACATATATTCAAAGCTAGAACAACATTCTACCTCCACTCCCCATGCGTTATATATACAGTACATTCATTGTACAGCGAAGCGTAGGGAAGCATAATTAGTGCCAGCCATCACAGCCAAAGACAACGTTTCGAACTCCGAATATGCACGTGTCATGAAATAAAACAAGCAGCCAAGTCAAAGCAAGGCAAATTAAACAGCAAAAACCAACGACAAACACCAGGAGAACACCAGAGCCAGCATGGCATGCCCCCATCAGGTGTGAGTCTTGAGTATTAGTATGGGTTGTAGAACAGAAATTTCAAGTTGTAAATAGCTCTGTGGAATGAGTGGAACGTCGATGGTAATCAAGTAATCCACACATAGAAGAAGAGCAGGAACACGAAGAGGAAGAAGCCTACCCAGACCTTCCAGCCGACCCCCGTCCGTTCCGCCATACGGAGCATACGGTTCATATTCCCCCGGATGCGTACCCGAGTATTCTCGAATGAATCGTTCAGGTCTGTTATATGTGTGGTATCGCGAATCTCATCTCCGATGGCAAGTGTGATCTGTCTCTTGTCAGCAACGGGGTAGTCCTAGGCTGATAGAGAGAAGAACGAACGTCTTTAAGCATCTTGACCTTTGCGGTGATTCCTTCTACCTCTGCATCGTTCTGCGATTCAAGATGGGAGAGAACGGCATCGGAATAGTGGCCTCTAGATAATGACGTTAACGGTGAGCTGTCGAAAAGGGGATAATAAAGAGTGCGGAAACCCGGTCTGCACTTACTTTGCATTCGGAGTAGCTGATCTGTATCCCCCGGGTGTGCTGCCGTTCGCGGGTCGCTCGCCTCCTGGGTATCCTCCATACCCATATCCACCGACACTGCCCGGAGATCTGCTCGCGGGTCGAGAGTCGCCACCGTAGGAATCGAAGAGAGAGGAACGGGGATCACGCTGGTGGAGGTTTGAACGTGGGAATCTGTTGAGATAATTAGCATTAGGTCATGAAAGAAGATAGAGCACATATAGGGTAAATGATAGGAAGCGGCGGTGTGGTATGATCGTACCGTGAAGCCATAATTGCGGCCGAAGGAATCGGGGATAGATGGAGGATGTATAAAACAACTAATACAGATGATGGGTATTATTGCTCTGGATGAATTGCCATCAAGAGCTAATGGGCGCACATATCGAAATAGATAACCAGACTAGGTGTAAAAGTAAAGTTGTACTTGTCCACTGTCAGTAAATCATGTCGAAAGCCAACCCGGATGCGTCCAGTCTTAGGTTGTTGGCTGGTTGGAAAGTAAACGCAGAGGCTGCCATTTAGGTTTATATGCGCCGCCGGAGTGGGCAGTGGCACGTGAAATGGACGATCTTCACACTGAGGGAGGAAAGGATGGCAATTTGATTTCATTATGGCTTAACTCTTGGCCTACAGGAATACAAGTTACGCACTGAAATTCATATCATGGCTAAAAGTGGTGACTGTGGAGGTAGAGCAGCATGTCCTGGAAGATATGATCTGAAAACCACTCAAGGTTCATTGTTTTCGCCCAAGTTAATAGATTTATCACAGAATCAGATAGCTTTTTCTGGTAGTGAAGTAAAATAAAATCCTCCCAATAAACCTGCGCCTGTCATTGAATGTCCGATTCGCGCTCCTTATTTCCCTTGTGTTGTCCCCTTGCTTTTGAATAGAGTCATTAGGTGGTTCGATCTAACCGCGCTGAGGTGCAAAGTCCTCGTCCTCCTCCTCCTCGTCACTATCCTCCATGGCGTCGGCCCTGTACTTTTCATCAGCCTCCTGGAAGTCGATGTTTTTGCCGCGTGTGCGTCGTCCACCGGCGATGATGTTTTCGGTGGAGATTGGGTCCAGGTTGTCTTCATCGTCGTCTTCGTCTGTTGGCGGGAAAATAACAGTCAGTTCACATGCTTTGGGGAGCTAAGATGGGGGTAGGGTTTAGTCTGTACCATCTCCGGCCTAGAATTCGAGGGAAG
Organism: Aspergillus conjunctus; assembly: GCA_027569095.1. Lineage (NCBI taxonomy): Eukaryota > Fungi > Ascomycota > Eurotiomycetes > Eurotiales > Aspergillaceae > Aspergillus > Aspergillus conjunctus. The sequence goes on along the minus strand of JAPDEL010000038.1, from coordinate 219,536 downwards.
TTAGTGAGGTCAAGCTTTATTGCAAGGAGCGGCAAGTCAGCCAAACGTACCAATTCCTCATCACTGTCACTCTCTTCTTCTTCCTCTTCCTCGTCCATGCTCATATCCATAGGATCTTCGACGGCCTTGCCCTTGCCCTTGTCCAGAGCTGCGGCATCGGCAGCAGAGTCGTTGCTTCGGAAAGTGGCCTGGTCACCCATGGTGGAGAGTGTGGAAGATTTGTAGGTTTGAAGAGGGGGAGACAGAATTTGGACGGATGAGGGAAAAAAAGAACAAGGGAAAGACACTAGGAGGTTGTCTGAAATTGCAAGGTTTCAGGGTCGAGAGCCAAGTTTAAGTATTTCTTGAAGAGAGTCGAAGCTCAGCTTGTTGTCGCAAGGGGATAATCGCCTTTGACCTTTGGTGGTGTTTGGTGGAGGTGATTGGCTGTGAGGGGCGGCTGATCAGAAGTGCTGCTCTCGTGACTGCGCTTGCCCTGTTGGGAGGAGGCCATAACAAAACATGCTACCAGAAGGGGGCAAAAACAATCACTGAGGTAAGAATTAACATGACTTCTAAATAGTAAAATCAAATATCCTCTAGCTAGACTGGACTAGCTGCTAGCCATATAACTTAGTTTATGTACAAAATTATTAATAAATAGTTTGAGGGAAAGAACGAATCTTCGTTTGTATGCTCAAGTATTTCCTCAAGGTTACTTTAGGTGAGATTCTGACGAGGACGAACGAGTCGCTCGAGTTGTAGGACAGGATATTACCTCTAGTGGCCTTCCTACGGAGTAGTATGACAAAAGGAGATCTGTTAGGGCTGAACCTGTCGGTTCGGCGAAAAGGATTAAGACAGAAACAAGATATGGGAAGGATTTAGGAAGTTTTGGGCGCAGTTGTGTCGGGCAATTAGTGTCTAACAAGTAATTCAAGTGTGTAATTCAAGTGCAGAAGGTGTAGTACTCGTTGAAGTTAGAATGATTTGTGAGTGAGACTTGATAAATCTGTTTCTGCCTGAGATGATTAGATATTGAAGCTCCTTTAAGGCTCGATTATCTCTGCGCTAGGATTCTGACGCTTTGATTGAAGGAGACGATGATTTCATGCGTGCAATTTTCCGAAGGCGACCGGCAGTAAGGGACCAAGGGACTACGGCAAGGCAAGAGTGTCAATGATGTCCTCAACCAATATGCGGGCCACTCTGAGGCATCTCCAGTGCAAAAAGTGGTAACCATGGAACTCATGGGGGCAACCAGTCCTGGTAATCATAACACTTTCCCAAGTGATCAAGGCGGGAGGGAATAAAGGAGTTCTAGCTTCTAACAAGAGAATAGAAATGACGACTACTGGAACTAGAATAGAAACATGACAATGAAAATCGATCGTCAAATCTTCAATATTATTTGCCATTGGCTGAGAAAATTCATGATTGGAAAATACCTCCTTAATAACCCACAAAGAAAGCAGGAGAAGGATGAAAAGCGAAAGAAAATTATTACGGTGGTCAGTTACGTCATGTATTGACCCCGCCAAAGGAAAAAAAAATACTGTCATCATCATCATTTTCTGCCTTTGCCGTCATCACGACTTTTTGCCCCTCCAGGTTGCAGCCTCTTTGCTTGGATTGTAGGAGAACAATGCAGCGTCTACCAGGAGGATCAAGAGGCCACGAGAGGCTTCTCGTTGAGACGACGAAAAGGAAGAGAAGGGCCTAAAAATAATAATACTAGGTAGAGAAATCCGGTGGTCACCAATGGGGGGTCCAGAACAAGAGGGTCTTCCGGGTCGAAGGCGATCGAACCCGATGGATGCCCATCGAAGCTGTCGCTTGCTAGAAGCTTCGCTGGAGTCACGGCTCACCGCCCACCAGTATATCAATCCTTTCTTTCGCACAATCCTCTATTTCTTCTCCTCCTAACTTAATTAAATAAATTCTTCCTGTGTGGGCTCTAGTCTCCTCTGTCCTATCCTCTAGAGACTTTTCATCCAACGCTTCCTCCCTCTCCCTCTTTCTCCCCCACCTTCATCTCTCCTCTCAACGAATTTCCTCTTTTTTCACGAAACCCCCCACTTCACACATACATATACATATACACACACAATGGCTCCCGCTGTCGGTATTGATCTGGGTACCACCTACTCCTGCGTGGGTATCTTCCGTGATGACCGCATTGAAATCATCGCCAACGACCAGGGTAACCGTACCACCCCCTCGTTCGTGGCTTTCACCGACACCGAGCGTCTGATCGGTGATGCCGCCAAGAACCAGGTCGCCATGAACCCTCACAACACCGTCTTCGATGCTAAGCGTCTGATCGGTCGTCGTTTTGCCGATGCTGAGGTCCAGGCTGATATGAAGCACTGGCCCTTCAGGGTTGTTGACAAGGCCACCAAACCCGTCATTGAGGTCGATTTCAAGGGCGAGACCAAGCAGTTCACCCCCGAGGAAGTCTCCTCCATGGTCCTGACCAAGATGCGTGAGACTGCTGAGTCATACCTCGGTGGCACCGTCAACAATGCCGTCATCACTGTCCCCGCCTACTTCAACGACTCTCAGCGTCAAGCCACCAAGGATGCTGGTCTCATTGCCGGCCTGAACGTTCTCCGTATCATCAACGAGCCCACTGCTGCTGCCATTGCTTACGGTCTTGACAAGAAGACCGAGGGTGAGCGTAACGTGCTCATCTTCGATCTGGGTGGTGGTACCTTTGATGTCTCCCTCCTGACCATTGAAGAAGGTATCTTCGAGGTCAAGGCCACCGCCGGTGACACCCACCTGGGTGGTGAGGACTTTGATAACCGTCTTGTGAATCACTTCGTTAGTGAGTTCAAACGCAAGCACAAGAAGGTCCGCAGTTCCCCTCCTCTCACCATTAAACGTATCATTTGCTAACTTGAATCTATAGGATCTGACTTCCAACGCCCGTGCCCTCCGCCGTCTCCGTACTGCTTGCGAGCGTGCCAAGCGCACCCTCTCTTCCGCTGCTCAGACTTCGATTGAGATCGACTCTCTCTTCGAGGGTATCGATTTCTATACCTCCATCACCCGTGCTCGTTTCGAGGAACTCTGCCAGGACCTCTTCCGCTCCACCATGGATCCCGTTGAGCGTGTCCTCCGTGATGCCAAGATCGACAAGTCCTCCGTCCACGAGATCGTCCTGGTCGGTGGTTCCACCCGTATCCCCAAGATCCAGCGTCTCGTCTCCGACTTCTTCAACAAGGACCCGAACAAGTCCATCAACCCCGACGAGGCCGTTGCCTACGGTGCCGCCGTCCAGGCTGCTATCCTGTCAGGTGACACCTCTTCCAAGTCCACCAACGAGATCCTGCTGCTCGACGTCGCTCCTCTATCCCTCGGTATCGAGACCGCTGGTGGTGTCATGACTGCCCTGATCAAGCGTAACACCACCATCCCCACCAAGAAGTCTGAGACCTTCTCCACCTACTCCGACAACCAGCCTGGTGTGCTGATCCAGGTCTTCGAGGGTGAACGTGCTCGCACCAAGGACAACAACCTGCTCGGCAAGTTCGAACTTACCGGCATTCCTCCTGCCCCCCGTGGTGTCCCCCAGATTGAGGTCACCTTCGATCTTGATGCTAACGGTATCATGAACGTCTCCGCTGTCGAGAAGGGTACCGGAAAGACCAACAAGATCACCATCACCAACGACAAGGGCCGTCTGTCCAAGGAGGACATTGAGCAAATGCTGGCTGATGCCGAGAAGTACAAGGCTGAGGATGAGGCCGAGGCTGCCCGTATCCAGGCCAAGAACGGTCTCGAGTCCTACGCTTACTCTCTCAAGAACACCATCTCCGAGGGCAAGCTCACCATCTCCGACGAGGACAAGGAGAAGGTTACCACCAAGGTTGACGAGGTCATCGGCTGGCTCGACAACAACCAGACCGCCGAGAAGGACGAGTACGAAGCTCAGCAGAAGGACCTTGAAAGGTATGTTTCCTTTTTTAATCCACCTTTTGCACCAAATCAATAACTAACTTTAATTTCCCTAGTGTTGCCAACCCCATCATCTCCGCCGCCTACGGTGCCGCCGGCGGTGCTCCCCCCACTGGCGGCCCTGCCCCCGGTGCCACTCGCTCTGCTGACGAGGTCGAGGAGCGCGAGGAGCTTGACTAAATGTCTCGTTTCAAAAAAACCTTTTTCCTTCTATTCTCCCATAGGAAACGTTCCACTAATGTCTTTGGATACGTTACCTGGTTTAATCTCATGTCCCTTTTACCTTTTTTTTTCTTTGTGTTCTTTTTAACGAAATTATGGGGATTTTCTTTTTCTTTTTCTTTTGTGCATGACAGCATAGATTCAAATATCAGGCTTTTGTTTTCCTACACGAATGAACCTGCTCAATGTAAAGCAGAATGGGGGAAGAAAAAAACACAAAACAAGATTAAGATTAAAAGTTCCTTCTGAACTGAATAAATTACTTCAAATAATCTTTTCCCCCACATTAACAACACTTATCAAGAATCAAGAGTAGGATCCCACATTCATCGGTCTGATTTACCGCCTCAAAATATACTCGCAAAACTGATGAAAACTATATTACTCCGTTAACATTAGAAAAAAATAACTTCAAAAAGGATTACAATCCCTCAAACTCCCCATTCCACCACCTCTTCACCCTCCCAACCCCCACACTAACCACCTCCCCAACCCCGATCTCCTGGGCACGATCAGGGAATTTCTCCTGCTGCTCACGACGGATCCGCAGGAAGGCGGCTGAGGACCCGATCGCGAATGCGAAAAGGGGGTCTGCGAATCTGTACCATCTTGCATTTAGCATTGCTCCTATCGGAAGGGGAGCGATTATATCTGTGGGGGTTTGGTTTGGAGTGAAAGAATTGAGAAGAGGAGCGATGGTAGTGGTGGACGTACTTGGATATTAAATATACGGGCATTGTTTGGTTTGTTGTCTTTGGTGGGTTGTTTCCGAGAGAGTGGAATGCTTATTGTAGATTTTGATGTGTGAAATTGGTTATGTGTGGTTTTTTTTTTTGGAATTACCGTAGTGAAGAGATATCTGATATCGAGCTTCGAGGTTGAACAAGTATCACGTGATTATCGATATTGAATTCGAGATCACATTGCCTAGGCCAACAATACGTCGAGATCCAATAAGTTAATAATTAAGAGGAGTTGATTGTTCTTTCGTTCGATCCAAAATCCAAGACGACCCCGCACCCGGAAGACTTAAAAAGAGCTATAAAAATCTGGTCTATCAAATACAAAGAAACGAAAAAAGGAAAAGGATCCACAACATGCGCTCTATCATGGATTTTGGATAACCCTTGGAATCGAACAGAAAAAGAAAAAGGCGTGCTATTAAAAAAATCCATGTATCATATACCCTGTGACTTTTGGAGTGAATTTTTCTTTTATTATAAGACCTGGCCGAATGCAGGAATCAACGTCTGAGCCAGCCAGAAGCTGAAAACGAGCTTGGGACCAGTCATCAGCAGCTTAGGGGCCAGGCCCTTGAAGAAGCTGCCGAAGCCCTCGTTCTTCATCATGTTGGAGACGATGCGGAAGCCCGATTCGGGGTTTTCGAAGTTGCGGTTCTGGATACGGGTCTTGATCACGTCGAGGGGGGCGGAGACGATCAGGGAGGCGCTGGCACCGCAGACGGAGGCAACGAAGTTCTGGCTCCACGAGGCCTTGTTGTAGTCCTTGAGTTCGTAGATGTATTCCTTGGCGAAAGCGGATCCACCGAAAAGCTGTTGCCAACAGAGATTAGTATTTGTTACAAGATTTGGTGGCCAGTTATGGAAGAGCGTACCGCGAAAGATCCAGGAGCATTACGAGCTGCAGTCCAGCCGGCGCCACGGTAAAGTCCCATGCCCTCATCGGAGATAATCTTGAAAAGACCGCGACCGCGGAAGGCCTCGGGGTTGGTTTGGCGCTTGATCTTCAGGACATCGAGGGGAAGAAGAACGATTTCTCCAATACCAATCAAACTGGCACATTGTTAACATACAATTTAGATATAAACTGCCCTCCTAGAATACCAACCTTCCAGCAGTCGCGTGCATGATGGCCTTGCCAGTACCCTTTCCGAAGGCAGCATCGAAGTCGGCGCCGTGGTGCTTCGCCAGGTAGTCCCGAGCGAACGGTTGACCACCATACTTGTAGATACGTTGAAGGACCTAATTGAGGTATTTGTTAGCCAATCGCAGACCCCAGCTACTGCGCGGTTTCTGTACGTACTTTGTACCCGGCAGCATAGCCAAGACCAGGGAAAAGAGAGGTGAATTTGCGGCCAACGGTTGCGTTGGCGTATTCCTTGAAAACGACCTCGTTCAGGCCAGCACGCGATGTGATCTATCGGAGTCAGCGAGTGGATCCTTTGGAGCCAGACAAGTTGAGTAAAAAGCTTACGCGGGTCTGGTTGCTCATCAACCGCTTCGCAGTGGTATCAACCTTCATTTCCGGTTAGTATTATTTTGCACTATGAGACAGTCGATGGGTTTAATCGAGGGGGATAGATCGTACGGGATGGAAAACAAGAAGTTCCGCAATACCAGCAGTTCCTAATAGTATATGTTAGCCACAAAGACTTCGACATCGATTAGTGCGCGCGCAAACATACCAGAACCGAGCAGCCGAGCAGTCGCAGACTCTCTCTTGACGTCCTTGGACGCATCGCCATGTTCAGCGTGAGCAACAGCGGGAGACATTTTTCCTTCTTTGTCGGGTGGGAAAAGGTGGTACGATAACCGTTCTAATTTTTTGGAGGGGGGAGGAGGAGGAGGATTAAAAGAAAGAGAGGGAATTAAGATCACCAGCCAGAAACAGAACCGATGCCTAAAGCAAAGCAATGATAATAATATCGTAGCAATGAAGGGGAGGAAATAGACGCAAGCACCGGGAAGGAAGGAAAGAGGAAGAGCGAAATCGCACCGGCAGCAAAATACTAATAATCAGATGGAATTAATGATTGGGGGTCTTTTTTTTTCTTCTTCTCCGACTCGGAATCGGAATTGCGCTAGTCTACTTTAGGCCACCCGCCCGGAGTCTCATTGCAGTGCCTGATTAGATAATCCTAGCAGTTAGCTGAGGTAGGGAGGTAATTATCATGAGAAATTCATCGATTCAGTTGACAGTACCATCAACGAAGTCTCTTTCTACCGACAACATGATTCCTCTCAAATAAAGGGTCTTTCCCCGCTGGCGGTTGCAGCATTCGCAGGTCAAGAAAGCCCTTCTGAGCCCCCCTAGGCAAAACAAAAGTCAAGACATGAGTTCGTTGATAGAGTTTCCATTTAAGCCATCAAAATAGTGGTGAAACATTCGCCAAGAAAGAAAAATGGATAAGAAAAAGTGACGAAGCAGATGCACAACTCCTCCGATAACGCCTGCATACATGAAAACACCGCAAAGTCTGTCCTGCCCTTAGTCCCGTTTCAAGACCCATCAAGCTTATATCTAAAGTTGATATCATCTTCAAAACGAAACTGTCTTGACGGTGAGGACAAATACATCCATCGAAAAAAAAAACGGTGATTCAGGTTTAAAAGCCGCCAAAGGTGTTCTCGCCGGAGTATCTAAACAGAAGACGGGTATTAGTTTCTATCTCTTCCACCGGGATCTGGAGACATACGTGATGTACAGGAAGCCGTCTTCATCCTTGTGTTCTTCGTAGATGCTGCTCATCAGGGCTGCAGTGGGTGGAAGCACCTCATCCACGAAGATAAAAATGGCTTTCTCGGGCGACAGCTTGATACGCTTGCGGATGACATAGACGAACTGGCCAACGGTAAGATCTGCAGGTACCAGATACTTCTTCTTGTCGATAGTAGCGATATCTGACTTTTCGACCTTTTCGCAGATCACCTGTGAATACGAAGTCGGAGTTAGCATCATGAACAAGCGGTGAGCGGCTAACCACAGCTCCCTCATGAAGAGCACAAGGTAAATATCAAAATATCATCAAATATAATGAGAGAAACGTACTGGAATACGGTCGGCATATTTCTGACGGATACGCTCGGCCTCTGCCTTGCGCTTCTCGAAGGGGTGCTCGTCCTTGAACTTGGAACGCATAGCGGAGAGGTTAGGTAGCAATAACCGATAGGGTAGATAGGTGGGAGTTTAGGTGCTGTGGGCACGAGAAGGAAAGAAAATGGTATTGCAACTCAAGTACCGACGCAGATGGATAACAGATAGATGGATGGTGGAAAGGTGGTGAGGGGATGGAAGATGTAAGAAGGAAGAGGGATGGGGAGCTGATGACAACAGGGAGAGTTAAGCCCCGCGTCATGTTACTTACCTCAGTGACGGAGCCTACGGGCAGGCTGATAAGGCTCCCAGGCCAAACCGCAGATCACGGGGTGGAGGCGGTAAAAGAGCCCCACACGTGAGTCACGGTCAGGTGTCCTGCTCAGGCAGCAGAATGAGACCAATCAGAACAGAGGCTGCTTGTCATTTTGCAACCTGCAGTCATCGTTTGATGACGAGAAGTATCAAGTCAAGGGACCATGACGGGATGCTAGATCTGCACGCGGATACCATCGTTGGTGCAAAATGACGATAAGGGATTCTGATGGCCGTGGCTCCACTTGGACCAGCAGCTAGACAAACTCCTGTTACAGGCCTCCGATGACAGCTCTAGTTACTCCGGAGTACTGAGGGGAATATGATCCCCCCAGATCGCCTTGGTCTGTTCAAGCTCGTCTACATCTGAGTCATTTTCAGCCTCATTCCCCCGAGGCTAGTCGAAAGAAAGCCCCCGTTCTAGTCTGATCACTCATCTGCGGAGAACGATATCGTGGCAGATAATGCAAACATGACAACACAGACAAATAGTGCAAACACGCATCATACATTTCATCTTCCGGAGATTCAAGAGCCGTTGGTGGTCCCATATTCGCCCGAATTGCCTCGCCTCCAAACCTCCTCCTCTCTTTACCGCTTGTGTTCTTTCCCCAGGAGTGGATCCATTGAGGCGCGGACGCGAATCCGTTCGCATCGTCTGAGCGACCACCTGATACTCACGGAAGATCAGCCAATTCCTCAATCCACCTGCAAAGATGGTTCTACCTCGGCCATATAGTGCGCCTCTTCGCAGGTCCCTGCGTCAGGTTTCTTCTCGAACCTGTCGCACGCCTACTAATATCCAAAGTCCATTCCGCAGATACTTTTCGGAGCAGCAAGCCCAGAAGAAGCCAGCGTCCTTCACCGTCTGGCGACCATATCTCCGACTAGCCATTGGGGTTCCGTTCATCGCCGCGCTCATATACTCAATGGTACGGCCTCCGTCCCAACTTGTGCTTCGCATGCGGAGGGGCTCACATCTAACTGCGTATCTTGTAGATGACTGGCGAAGTAACCGAACTCGACTCTCCGTCGATTGTTGAGCTCGACGAAACCCTCAAGAAACAATCGGGCATCAGCGAAACCTCCCCTATGCGCCTGCGAATGGAGAAATTAATCAAAGACCACCAGCAGAAGATCGTGGAGGAACTGAGCCGCATAGACGGGAAACAATTCAAGGCAGACACCTGGTCCCGACCTAATGGAGGCGGCGGCATCTCCTGTGTCCTCCAGGACGGCAACGTCTTCGAGAAAGCCGGCGTCAACGTCTCAATCGTCTACGGGCAACTACCCCGACCCGCCATCGAGAAGATGCGAGCGGACCACAAGTCCTTCGTCGGCGCCGACGTGGACTCCCTCGACTTCTTCGCCGCCGGCCTCTCCCTCGTCCTCCACCCCCACAACCCCATGGCCCCAACCGTCCACCTGAACTACCGTTACTTCGAGACTTCCGACCCCAAAGACCCCATCAACGGCGACAAGAACTGGTGGTTCGGCGGCGGCACCGACCTAACCCCTTGCTACCTCTTCCCCGAAGACGCCAAACACTTCCACCAAACCATCAAGGACGCCTGCGATCGCCACGACGCAACCTACTACCCCAAATTCAAAACCTGGTGCGACAAATACTTCTATCTCCCCCACCGCCGCGAATCCCGCGGCATCGGTGGCATCTTCTTCGATGACCTCGACGCCAACTTTCTCGAAAGCTCAGCGACCTCCTCCCAGAACCCCCAGGAGACCCTCTTCTCCTTCGTCTCGGACGGCCTCGCCTCGTTCCTGCCTTCGTACGTGCCCATCCTCGAACGACGCAAGGACATGCCCTTCACCCCGGCCCAGAAGGAGTGGCAGCAGCTACGACGCGGCCGGTACATCGAGTTCAATCTCGTTTATGACCGTGGCACAAGCTTCGGCCTGCGAACCCCTAATGCCCGCATCGAGAGTATTCTCATGAGTTTGCCGCGCACGGCTTCGTGGGCGTATATGGATCCCGTATCGGGGACGCGAACCGAGGCCTCCATCGAAGATGACGAGGTAGTCGGCGAAGATAAGGCGGCCGAGAAGGAGATGATGGATGTTTTGAAAAATCCCAGACAATGGGTTTAAGGGGAAAAAATTTCCTTCCTCGACTGCTGTAATTGTATTTTTATTTTGAATCCAAACTGAAAGTTTGATAAACGGTATCTTATTGTACAAGATTCAATGACAGATTTTGAATTCATTTTATCACCACGTTGAAAAACATAAAATTAGTTCGATTGAGTAAAAGACATTAGGATTCGCGCTGATCATACCTAGAATCAGTGTATGTACATAGTATGTATGTACATAGTATGTATGTACATAGTATGTATGTATAATCAGAAACGAAACGAATCTATCTGCATTGGCTGGTATCTGAATAGCCCGTACGCATAATGACAACGATCTTCGAGACTGTACAAAAGCCAAGGCAAGGATGAGAAAAAGAGAAGACATATTAATTAACGCAGAGGAGTAGTAGTGGAAAAGATTATCAGAATCGGACATATCCACACGGAGGCAAAAACCAGACCCTCTATAAGAATACAACGATATATCCAGTTCTTCTTTTCTCTCTCTCTCTCTCTCTCTCTCTCTCTCTCTCTCTCTCTCTCAGGTAAAAGTTGGAGTAGAAAGGGAAGAATAATGTCAGTGAGTATAAACAAAAGTCATCATCGACCAGCGACTGCACTTCTCTGCCTAGCGAGCCAGCCCTTCTGGGCATCCGCTAGGTTAGGACCATGACGGAATCTAGAGATAGTGATATTGTTATTGTTCTGGAGACGGCTCTGGAGCTCGTACCAGGAGGAGCTCACAAGGGCGAGTTCTCGAGACTGGGCTTCGATGACTCGCTGGAGTTCAAGCTGCGAAGGAAAGAAGAGTCCGTTAGCAGAAGGGAGAGATAAGAGAGGAGTTTCGGTCCTTGATGCGCGACGAAAGTAACGAGAACGAGAGCGACGATGTTGATAGCGATTCCAACGAGCCATTGGAGATATAAAACAGACTGCCGGCTTACCTCGCGTTCCATGGGGATGCCATCTTCTGTGTTTTCTTCTTCGAGGTTCGTGATTCGCTCCTGGAGGAGTTTGATATGTTCGTTTTGTTGGTGGATATACTATACAATGCAAAGAACACAAAGTTCAGGGATTCAAATGTTAGTTTCGATAATCAAAGAGCCTCCTCGAGAAACTTGGATGCGGACTTTGGGGGGGAAAGAATCGGCAATGATGGGAGAAGTTGGGGGGATATCTTGAGTTTCTCTTTTGCTGCAGGATCTTGACCTCCTGCATTGACAGTCGCCAAATGAACGATCCTCCAGCAGATCAAGGCGCCGTTGTCGTTGTCGTGGTTGTCGTGGTTTGGGGGTGGGTTTGATTTTGGGTAGAGTAGGCTGGCTAGCCAGGGGTTTTTCATCACTGACCTCTGCTCGCTTCGCTAACCTTTCGAGGTTCTTCTCAATTTGCTCAGCGACTTGTTTGATGAGTTCCACAGCAGTCTTCTGAGACACAGACGTGTCCCCGCTTTCTTGTTCGGTAAGCTCAGCAAGTAACCGCTTCATCTCTTCGGCAGCTTCTTGGTCTTCTTCACGGAGCTCGGCTTGTTTCTTCTCGAGCATCTCCCGGAGATCATCACGTTCAGCGCATGCAACTCTGACCAACACTTGGCTCGAGTCAAGTTCAGCCTGAAGGTTAGAAATTTTATGCATGGCATCTTCCAACTCCTCGCGGGCATTGGTTACTTCCGTCATGCTGTTTTCCTTGACCTCTTTGATAATTTCTGCTTTCTCCTTACTTGTAAGGGCCACTGGAGAGTCATGAATATATGGATGATGCATTGGAGGTCTGTTGAAGAAGTAAAACTCACCCTCGGCTAATGCGTCTTCAAGCGTCTTCCTGCTCGTATCAAGACTATCCTGGACTTCGGCAAGCCTTTTAAGGGAGGTTGTGTATTGTTCGTATAGCTTCCAGTATTCGTCCCTGAATGTCAATACATTAGCGCTGTTGGTAGTACCGGGCGGATATTCCGACTGGCGCTCATACCCTTGTGTAGAATTGGCTCGAGTAAGGTTCATGGTTTCGTTGAACGCTTCGGAGAAATTATCAAGCTGGGAAGATACCTGTGAGTTGGATTTAGCAAAGTAATTATATCGAGAGAGACCGTCATGTACTGGAGGCCATACGGAGGCGGGTGGATGATTGAGTGGCTCATCCTCTTTTCTCAGATCTTCAGTCTCAGATTTTCTGTCATCAAAGGTCAGTTCCGAGTCCGACATAGATTCAAAGGATGGATCCCACAAGTTGGATTCCCCGACACCAAGAGCTTCGAAATCCCTCTGCAAATTCCCTTGAATCTTTGGTGTCGTGGTACCGGGGGTAAAAGACGGGCTTCCAGGTGAGCCTTCATATTCGCGGATTCGCTCTCTTAGCTCGCTAATCAGCGCGTCATCCCGCTCGCGTTGCTCTTCGGCGTTGCTGAGACGCTCTGTCAGGGCGTGGTTATTGAATTCGAGTTGTTTCTTTAGGTTCTGGATCTCACTACACTCTTGTTCAATACGGGGCAGGATCCTCCTGTACTCTTCAAGTTCGACTTCGCGCTCCGATGACCATTTTTGCTGCGCGTCCGCATCCTTCAGTTGCTGCTGAAGGTCACTGATCTGGTTCCTGAGGGACTGGTTCTCCTTCTCGAAGTCCTGGCTCGCCTGAAGCTTCTGGCGGTACTTTTCCGCAGCGTTCGCTTTGCGAGAAAGCTGGTCTCGATCTGTTCTCAGTTCATCAAAGTCATCCTGAAGTTTTTGGAAGCGCTCATTCTTGACCCGGAGCGATTCCAGGGTCATACGCAGGCCGTCGATCTCATCCTGAGCTCCGGCCAGTCGCGCCTCCTGAGACGCGATGATATCTTCTTGCTGGCGGGATTTTGACTCCAGGACCTTGGCGCTGAACCCCAGATCCCCTTTTCCGGATTTCAAGCTTATCAATCGATCCTCCGTTGTGGCTAGACGACTTTGCAGGGTATCGTTGTTCTCTTGAAGGCGCACCATTCGAGTATGCATATCATCAATCTGCTTTTGCATATCGGTCTTCTCGCGAGTGAGACGATGGCAGTCCGCAAGCAGGTTTCCCATTCGCTCCTCAAACTTCAGCTCTGGGTCGACCGTAGTGACCGGGACCTCTCGATCGTCAATAACCTCATCCGCAGTGTCATCGGGCGCAAGTTCGCCATCTTGGGCCTCTTGGATAATGTTTTTGAGACCTTCTTGTGCCGGGATACTCAATTTCTGGACTGCCTCCACGTAGGTCTGCGCTTTGGGGGATCGGATGGCGGCGATCAGGAGAAGTTTGAGTAGCTTGTTGGCTTCTTTGACAGAGTTCTTTTCAGCAAACAGCTCCAGATTGGGATCTGGATCCAGCCCAGAAGGGAACCCATCAGGATGTTGTCGAATATAATTGACGAGGAATTTATGTATATGTTTCAGATTCTGCCACTTCGACAGCCAGTGGTCGGAAAACTTAAGTTGAGGGAGCTCGTCGAGAAAGTACTCCCCATCGATGTCTTGTAAGATTTCCCAGATAAGCGTTCCATCAGACAATTGATCCGTCGTTCGAATATGCTTTCCCAGCTCGAAACTGTTGACCCATTCCAATAGGACCTGGGTGACGGCATGTTGCGAGGCCATCTTGGGCGACGCGGCGGTGACGGCGGGGGTGGGAGGAAGGGAGGAGAGCTTCGATTCGAGGAATGTTCAGGAGTCAAACGGGAGAAGATCGGGGGAAGGTGAGAATAAGCGCATCCCTCAGCAGCGTGAGGGACCGATCAGGACCGAGTTGGCGGGCGGTTTCTAAATCTCGACGCGCGACTTCGCGAATATGGAGCGGGAGCCTTGATACACTCTAGGCCGGAGTTGCAGGTGTTAGTTGGGGTTTAGTTTCACTCGGAGACCACGAGGGATCTGCGACTCGTCCAACAAGCACCCAGTCTTGGTTTCACAATCAATTGTTGTTCTTTCGTGAGGAGTATTCACAACAGATCTGATCATCTAGGTATTTATATCTCGGTCCACCAGTCCATAACATGTTTCTTTATTAGGGGTGTCAAAAAAAAACAATGTTCCTTACAATCAACAAAGGATGGTCAAAGAATTACGGTTTGCTTGTAACGCCTGAACAATGAGACCCAGCAACATCCTCCAAGGAAATAAAAAAACAATCAATCAAATCCATATACAGAATAACGATCCCTAAACTCCTGCTATGATCCATTCATAATAGCATCGTCGAAACCTGCCAATTTTCTTCTCACCATCGCTACTAAGTGAGCCGGGAGGAACGAGATATCCCAGTTACTAGAAACGGTGGGCTTGTCATGAGTCTACTGGATAGAAACAGTCTGGTCCTTCTCGATATTCGGTTTGTACAGCTCAGACTGCACGGAAATCTGTTGAATAGCCTCCTCGGGAGCCTCGGCGGAGAATCCTCTGTAGAGCGTTAATAGCTATCGCGGATAGAACAAAAGAAGGAGAAACAAAGGCTTACTTTATCAACACTGGAGGGATTAAACAGCATTAGCAAGATATGTTTAACCGAAATACTTGGATGGTTTGAATTCTACTTACGGGTATACTCATGAGTGATGATTCCGCCCTAGAGGACGCGGTTAGTACGTATATCAAGGTCATATATAAGACACAACCAGAAGTATCAACGCACAGCATCTCGAATAGAATCTTTAGCCTGTTCAATGACTGAATCCGGGGTATCCTTTGGATAAGTGACAAGGATTGAGCTGGCGAGAGCCAGTGGGAGTAGGCCAAGAATGGCAGCGGCAGAAAGCAACTTCATGCTGAGGACTATAAGCACCTGGTGAATGGGGTTATGCACCAAGAGCGGGCAAGACTGGTAGATTTCAGTATGTAAGGCTGTAATTCTAGAGATGTAACGAGTAGAAGTTATTTGAAAACAGAGGAAATCATACCGTCGTGGTATGGCATCCCAAGTCGTATCAACCGGAAGGAGGATGACGGCATGCGACAGCGCTGAGTCAGCGGCTGGTCACGCTGTTCGGCGCTTTCCTTAAATTGCAGTCAGAACAATAATCGGAACCTCAACTCCACTCCACCTCATTATCATTCAACCTGCCCTTCTCCCCCAAACTCTCCTCTTTTCCTCTCCCTCTCCCACCCTCCCCACCTCTCATCATCGATCTCTCATCCCTCTTCGTCTTTTCTCTCCGCCCTTCTCCATCTCCTCGTCGGATTCCATCGCCTGTCCTCGCATTGGACTCTAATTCCGTAGTCTCTCCCCATCTCCGAAAGACCGGTATACCCTCATCAACCTCCTCGTACCGTTTTGGTTCCTTTGATAGTCGTTCTCTATTGGAAGGATCGGTCAGAACAGGATATCTCATGCGGTAGCTTGACACGGGATTGGTGGATTGTCGCGGGCTCTTTTTTTTTCTTCTTTTTCGCGTTTTTCAGGTTTGGCACAGGATTGGCACAGGATTGGCGCCTACAGCCTCTTGTTGTTGTCTCGAATTGGACCAAGATAGCTAGCAAGCATTCTACAAGTTCGGAAACTATTTTCCATCTCTTGACTTCCAGGAGACTGTTACTTTTCTTTTGTTGGAAACACACAAAGGACAGGAGAATAAGCAACAATATAACAATAAACTCAAAAGGGAAGCAATTGAAGGGAGAAGAAGAAAAAGGAGAACAGAAAAAAAGAGAAAAGAAAAAAGCACACAAGAAAGAAGGACAAGAAAAACACCGGGGAAAAAAACATAATATCTTAAGAGCGTTCTTTGTCTCATTATCAGCCTCTTTGGCTTCATCCGAAATCATCTCTCAGCCTCTTTCCCCGACGTCCACCTGTGTATTCCTGCCATCATGTCATCTGGACTGGCCTCTGATGAAGTCGCTGAGGACTACAAGAACTCCTTGGAAGATCTAACTACCAATGACAGGTTTCAGATCAGCAACTTGACCGTCATCGCGAAGGAGAATACGGAGCATGCGATGGCCATCTCCCGAGTACTGGAGAATCATATCCGAACAGTAGGTGGCATTTCCAGTTCCGATTGTTGTTTGTTATGCCTTGTGTCTTGAAGCGCTTGTCCTGTAGTTTGCTTGGATGAATGTGTTCTAATCGCTTCTATGTAGACGCCGCCGCCTCAGAAGCTGCCTGCTCTATATGTAGTCGACTCTATCGTGAAGAATGTAGGGACTCCTTACACTCTTTTTCTTGGTCGCAACATGTACCAAACCTTCATGAACGCCTACACATTAGTCGATTCGCAGACCAGGCGGAAGCTGGATGAGATGCTCAAGACATGGAAAGAGCCCGTTCCTGGCTCCCTGGACACGCGGCCTGTCTTTCCTCCAGATATTACTCGAAGTATCGAGAGTGCTCTAATCAAAGCCAGAACTGCGGCCCTTCAACAACAACAGGCCAGAGGACAGCCAGAGATCCTCAGCCGCGGCCGAGTCGGCACGCCTCCGGGCTGGACCAACAGCCCTACACCTCCACAGAATGCAGCTCGTTATCCGCCCGCTACAAACCAGGCGCCTCCGCAAAACCAACGGAATGGACGAGGTAACGGTTACCCGCCAATGGTAAGATCCTCTATTATTTGCTCTTTTGTCTAGTATCTGTCGAAACGGTTAATTTCTAACGCTGTTTACAGGGTGAGACGATGCCTGTTCGCTCCACCCCAACGCCTCAGGCACAAGAGGTCGATCTGTCCGCCCTGAATCGGGATATAGAAGTCCTAATCGCCACCGCCCGCAATGACTTCGCCAACAATCCTTTAGACCCGTCCGTACAGCAGCGATTGAAAGCTCTTTTAGATCTACAGGGAATCATGCAACGACAGGAGCTCACTCAAGAGCAGCTGAAACTAGTTCGCGACCAGGTCTCGGCACTAGCCCCCAAGCCAGCCATACCGGCTGTTCCTCAGCCTCAGCTTGCTCCACCGATTACATCCGCCCCATCGATAACTACACCACCAGTCGCCCAATCATTCTCGCGGCCCCTTCAACAGCTTCTCAATCCAGGAACTTTGGCAGAACTTATCAAAGCAACAGCTGCGCGCCAGCAGCCTACGCCTCCACCGCAAGTTCAGAACATCCTGCAGCAAATGCCAATCCAGAGTAGCACTCCGCAGGTCCCTGCTGCTGCTGCAGCAGAATATCCCCTTATCGCGGCTCTCAGAGCGAAGGGGCTCTTGCCTGCCGCTTCCGCTCCCCCAATGCCCTCTGCGGGCGCCCCTAATCTAACATCTGCGTTTCCATTGATCGTGCCCGGTCAGGTGCGGTATACACCCCCCGTAGCAACTCCTCAAATATCTGCGGAAGTGCAAATAACTGTTCAAATGAACACAGCGTCCATTAAAATGTAAGTTTGCGTGCACCTCTCTTGTAGATATGCCCAGATTTCTCACACTTTGCTTTGGCTTGTAGACCCCGAAGTATGTTGATCGCCAATCTCTACGAAGCAAGGTCAAATCGATGCGGAACATGTGGCCGCCGGTTCTTCGCTACGGAGGAAGGGAAAGAGAAGAAAGCTCGTCATTTAGACTGGCATTTCCGAACCAACCAACGAATGGCAGATGCTGCCAAGCGGGCTCAAAACCGCAGTTGGTATGTCGATGAGCGTGTAAGTAGCCCGTGCGGTTCGGCTTAAACTTCACGGGAAGCTAAATTTGGGATAGGACTGGATCAAGTCCCGCGAGGTGGGCGATGATCAGATTATTGCGGAGACAGAAACTCCTGGTGACAGCTCTGGCAGGGCTGAAGGGTCATCCAAGAAGGGCCCAGCTAAGCAATGGATCCGGGCTCCAAACGACGCTACACTACGGAACACTCCTTGCCCAATCTGTCAGGAAAAGTTTGAATCGACATGGTCTGAAGATGTGCAGGATTGGATCTGGCTGGATGCAGTCAAAGTCGGCAGCCGTGTATACCATGCCAGTTGTTACGCTGAAGTGACAAAGGATGGGCCAGCATCCGCCCGTCGAGATGCACCTTCAGGGCGGACAGGGACCCCGGACTCAGTGTTGGGCAAGCGCAAGGCCGAGGTGAGGCTCTAGCTCAACCCCTTCTTCACTTTTTACAATAGCTATCGGAGATATCCTAACAGTGAATCAGGGGACCGACTCTCCAGGGCAAAACGTACGGGTCAAACTCGAACAAATGTGACGAGAGTGCGATCTTGGATATGATCTAAACTCCTACACCCCTCCCTTTTAACCCTCACTGCCACTAGTAGCTTTGTGTTGTTAACTTTTATCTCTGCGATTTTCCGAGCTAGGATTGCATTTAGCCGGCGGCTGATTTTGCATGGGGGACGGCGATGTCCCCTCACTGGGCGTTGATGATGATTCCCTTGAGTATAGCATTTGAGCAGAGCAATCAATGTATATAGACTAGAATCATACGACCGTGTAATTGAGTCTGGGCAAAAAGACTTGCTTTCCCCCTTATCTTTTGTTTTGATTTTATCAAACTGAGTATTGAAGTGTGGATTAATTTGTGACGTCGGAAAATAGATTTCGTTCGACCCGCGACACGGGGAAGCTCCGTGGTGGGAATGGATAGGATATTGATTAGAAATGCCAACACATAAATAAGACTGCATTGAATCTTCTCTTCTCCTTCTTCATTGCACTTAGGCTTCAATTTCCTTTGCGCTCACCTTCATCCCAATCACATCCACAGTTCTATCCATAATCCGTCCTTCACCATGGCCCCATACAACATCCGGTGGGGTATTATGGGTTCGTCTGCCCCTCCCCCTCTCTATACAAAAACCAGCTTGTACTAACACCATGCTATCGAACCAAATACAGCCACTGGCTGGATCGCAGAGAGTAAGCCTTTCTGTATCCCACTCTCATCTCAATTCTATATTAAAAAAGAAAAAACTAGTCTTCACCCGCGATCTCCTGCGCGATCCCACCCTCCGCTCCGCCTCCGACATCTCACACACCGTCGCCGCCGTCTCCTCTTCCTCCTCCAAGGCTCGCGCCGAGAAATTCATCGCCGAAACAGGCAGCCCGGCTCCCTGCACCGCATACGGGTCCTACGCGGAACTCGTCGCTGACCCCAACGTCGACGTCATCTACGTCGCAACCCCGCACTCGCACCACTTCCAGAATGTCATGCTCTGTCTAGAAGCCGGTAAGAATGTCCTCTGCGAGAAGGCCTTCACGGTGAATGCCGCGCAGACGCGTATTCTGTGCGAGACGGCCAAGGCCAAGAACCTGTTTCTCATGGAGGCCGTGTGGACGCGCTACTTCCCGCTGTCGATTGAGGTGAGGGAGTTGATTCAGAAGGGGGCGATTGGGGAGGTGCTGCGGGTTATGGCCGATACGAGCTTTGGACAGGATGTCGAGGGGAAGTTTGGGACGAGTCATCGGATGGTGAATAAGGATTTGGCCGGAGGGGCGTTGCTGGATAGTGAGTTTTTTCCCCGTCCCCTTTGTATTTTTATGTGTCTTTATCCGACGAAGAGTGAGGGAAAGGAGGAGCGAAAGAATGCGTTCGGGCTGATACGCAAAACAGTCGGAATCTACTCCCTAACTTGGATCTTCCAAACCCTCTATCACACCCTTCCCAAGGAGCAGAGGAAGCCCCCCTCCAGGATCTCCGGCCATATGACCTCTTACCATCTCACCGGAGCGGACGAGGCCACCACTATCCTCCTTACTTTCCCGACAACTACACCCTCCAACCTGCCCAACCCCGGCGAATCCCAGGCCGTCGCCTTGACGCATATCCGGGTGTCCACTAATCCGGACGAGATCAACTCCGCCGGCCCTGCGATCCGCATCCAGGGCACCAGGGGTGAAATTCAGGTCGATGGGCCTGCGTTCCAGCCTGCGAAGTACCGTCTTATTCCCGCAAAGGGCCATGGTGAGATTCAAGAGAAGTCGTTTACTTTCCCGGCGGATGGGAGGGGAATGTACTGGGAGGCGGATGAGGTGGCGAGGTGTTTGCGGGACGGGAAGTTGGAGAGTGAGACGTTGGACTGGGAGGAAAGCATTGTGATTATGGAAGTAATGGATGAAGTGAGACGGCAGAATGGGTTGACTTACCCCGAGAAGATTGAGTCGACTGTTTACCCTACCGAGCTGTAGATGTCTGCGCATCTAGGGTTTAGGGGTGTTCTATGAAAACCCGATGAGATCCTGTCACGAAATTGTTGAACAAATGAAATTAATTGCCATCTATCCGGGACATTTTTGCATTCCGAAGAATGACCTACTACTATACACAGCATCGCGTTAAGGTGGTCTCCCGGAAAGGTGTCTATATACTGACATCCGAAAGACAAGGTCTATTCCCAACAATCATTTTCCCTCCCAGACCATCACAGAGGAAATTAAGAGACAAAAAGGAGGGAAACGAAATACATTTATCCATCAGATTCTGACATGGCGCCGCCTTCCTCCCTTGGAAGAAGCAAGGGATCACCGTGTACCATGAATACTTAGGCCCCTAACAAAGAAATGGAAAAAAAGCTCAACTTTTTAGTTCTTCTTATCGAAGATACCGAGGAGGCTCTTCCATACTTGGCCAGGCTCCTGGCTGGCGTCAATACCCTTCCAGATGCCGGTCTTCTTGTAGTATTCGCAGACAGGGGCGGTCTGGGCGTGGTATGTGCCGAGACGTTTCGTGAGTGTGTCGGCATTATCATCAGAGCGCTGGATGAGGGGCTCTCCGGTGATATCGTCCTTCATAGACTCCTTGGGAGGGTTGAAGATCTTGTGGTAAGAACGGCCGGAAGCAGGGTGGACCAGACGTCCGGTGATACGGGCAACCAACAGGGCATCGTCGATCTGCAGCTCAACGGCATGCTGGAGCTTCTGCTGACGAGCAGCAAGCATGTCATCCAGGCGCTCAGCCTGAGCAACAGTACGAGGGAAACCATCCAGAATGAAACTAAAATAACAAACCAAATCCGTTAGTTTCTCGCAGGACTTCAATCGCATGCAATCCAGACAAGGGTAGGGGTGCGCACCCATTCTTGCACTCCGCGTTGTTCTCCAGCTCGCTCTTGATCATGTTGACCATGATCTCATCACTGACCAGACCACCCTGGTCCATGATCTTCTTGGCTTCCTTTCCGAGCTCGGTCTTTTTGGCGACTTGAGACCGCAGCATGTCGCCAGTGGCCTAACACGTTGATCCGACATTAACATTTCTCCCAACAGCCCCAGTCGGATGGAATAGACTCTTACCAAGTGGCACACGCAGTACTTGTCCTTGATCCGAGGAGCCTGGGTGCCCTTGCCTGGTTTCGAAAGTTAGTTGACTTAATTCCAATTCCGGAATAACGCGAGTCTATCTATATAGTACGGGAAAAAACGGTTGTCGACAGAAAAAAAAAAAAGGAAGAAAAAGACATACCAGCACCAGGAGGTCCCATAAGAATCAGGCGCATGTGCTCTCCAACAGACTTCGGCTTCGATTCATTGCTGAAGCGGGCTTCCAATTCCTCAATGCGAGCCTCGAGCTTTCCGATTGTGTTCTTGAGACCGGCGATGGTCTCGTCTGTGATGGGAGCCATTGGAACGGAAGAAAAGGGAGGTTGATAACTCGTCGAAGGAGATCTCCGGGGAAGAGAGGGCGAGGGTCAGGAGCGAGGTTGAGAGGAGAGGATGAAAGCAAGTTGAGGCGCAAGAAAGACGGGGAAGTGGAATGAAACGACGGAACTGGATGTTGGGGTGAAAAGAGAACCGGAGCGGAGTATCGCACCCGCTTCTCCGAGGCTTGTTTTGTTGCCGGGATTCGCGACGAGCTCGGGACGAAGTATTCGCCTACAATTTGAGAGAAACGACGAGCTGAAAAGCCCCTCTCTGTCAATTTGTATATTGCTATTGATAATTTGCCGGCCGATTGTAGCCCCCTCGCCGTGAAACAGTCTCAGAAGTACAGTTGTCATTGGTGCCTCAGGCCACAAGGCGTCGACGGTCTTCCAGTGGCTCAGTCACCTTACCACCAGCCACACAGCAGGTGTGGCTCAAACAAGAGCTCCAAAGACCAACAACAGCTCAGTTCAAATCCATCCATCGTCATCCTCCACCTCTCCCCCCATCTCCATCGCTCTCCCTCCACTCGCCACTTTCCCTCATTGTATTCATTTTCTCCCCCTCCTCTTTTAGGTACCTCACTCTCGCCAAATCTGCCGTCCTCCTCGCTGCCTCTCATCATGCCTGCCACCACGGCGGACACCCTTTCCCTCGTCACGCGAACCGTCACGGTTGCCCCATTGGTACTTCTCTCTGTCGCAGATCATTATGGACGCTCAGCCAAGGGAACTCGGAAACGAGTAGTTGGCGTACTCCTGGGTGAAAACTCTGGTCAGAATGTTCGGGTATCAAACAGCTTTGCGGGTATGCAGCCCTCCTGAATCCAATTATTAAACATGCTCTCCGGAACACTTCTACGATCATTAGACTCACATTTCGCCCTTTAGTCCCATTCGAAGAAGATGAGAAGGATCCTTCCGTGTGGTTCTTAGATCAC
This sequence comes from Aspergillus conjunctus, assembly GCA_027569095.1. Taxonomy (NCBI): domain Eukaryota; kingdom Fungi; phylum Ascomycota; class Eurotiomycetes; order Eurotiales; family Aspergillaceae; genus Aspergillus; species Aspergillus conjunctus. Next base: position 196,681 of record JAPDEL010000038.1, on the reverse strand, counting down.
AACTTTGTCGAGTCGATGAGAGACATGTTCAAGAAGATCAATGCTCGCGAGAAACTGATCGGATGGTATCACTCGGGTCCGAAGCTACGGGCGTCGGATCTTGAGATTAACGAACTATTCAAACGATACACACCTAATCCGCTATTGGTCATTGTTGATGTGCAGCCGAAAGAGGTTGGCGTTCCTACCGATGCCTACTTTGCCGTTGACGAGATCAAAGACGTGAGTACTTTCCTACCCAGTAGTACAGTAAAACGTCCAAGCTTACAATACATTTCTCTCAGGATGGAACCACCACATCTAGAACCTTCGTCCACACCCCATCCATAATCGAAGCCGAAGAAGCGGAGGAAATCGGAGTAGAACACCTTCTCCGGGACATCAGGGACGTTGCTGTCGGAACTCTTTCCACCCGCATCACCTCACAGCTACAGTCCCTGCAGGGCCTGCATCTCCGCCTGCGCGATATTGGCCAGTACCTCCAGAAAGTCCTCGACCACGAGCTCCCCGTCAACCACGCTATCCTCGGCAACCTCCAGGATGTCTTCAACCTCCTCCCCAACCTCTCAACCCCCGCAGCGACACCGCGCCTCAGCGGGTCTGAGCAACCAACGGAGAACAGCGAATTAGCCCGTGCCATGAGCACAAAGACCAACGATCAATTAATGGCCATCTACCTGAGTAGCTTGGTTCGTGCCATTACCGCCTTCCACGACCTCATCGAGAACAAGATCCAGAACCGGCAACAGCAGGAAGAGAACGAGCAGAAGAGGGAGCAAGAGGCCAACGCTGCTAAAAGTGAGAAGGAGGCCGCCAAGAAGGGCAGTGGCGCTACAAACGGGGAACAGAAGGAGGACCAGGAAGCATCTAAGGATAAGGGCAAGAAAAAGGGTCAATGAACGGATTAGACTTTTCTTTTCTTTCTCGATCAATGTGATACGATTATCTAGAGTCCAATCTACCAGTGCTCCCCCATATCGAAATGTATAATATGGTAATATTTCCTGTCCAGGTCACTGATAACTAGCATTTACCCTATCAAAGAAGGAATGTAAAGTTATGCATCTGCAACCATCAATTCATCCACAAGCGGTGTGTGGGGGATATAAAGCGCCGCCACTTCTCAAATAGTGTAACTTTGTTTAATCCTTATATCACATCTATAAAATCATTCAAAGGGTCGATATATCTACCAGAACCGACATAAGAATCGTCATATTCCTACACCATGATAGAATCTTCATGTTATATTTGAAGTTCGCCATCCATTCATCTCTATAAGAACCAGTTGGTTCACGCTGGAATAGTATTATTCGTTTTAAAATGTGCAAAAAAGCAGAAGTGATGAGACCGCACGGCACTCACTCTCTAGCCAGGTAGGAGGTCACAATCTCCATGAAATGAGCCCATTTCGAATCGTGCGGTGGTGAACACAATCCAAAACGGGTTTAACCCAGCTTCGGTTCGCCCAGTTGAGAGGCTGTATATGTGCTTGGAAACGTGTTGTCCGTTGCTTACGGGCAGTATGCAAAAGAGTTTCCCACGGTGAATAAGCAATAAGAAAATAATGTTGCCTGTGTGTCGTGCTCAGAAGTCTTCTTCGTATCCTGCCTGCGGTTTCGATTAGCATCTCTAAAAAGAAACGGATATTGAAATTGATCCAGGATCTAATACCTTCTTCCTATGTCATCTTAGACTAGGGAGAAACAGCTGTCTACCTAGCTTTTCACAGCCAAAGAGAAATACCTCCGTAGGAAGCTTAAGGAAATAGTAATAAAGAAAGAAGAAAATCATCCAGCACACAACCCAGCCAACTCCTCCACACGAACACTAAGTGGAGTAGCCCCCTCCCCAACAAGCCCCGGACAGGCTGCAGCGAGCAAAGAAGCAAGGATATGCTTACATACGGGTGGTGACACTTTGGTCGAAGCACGGGTTAACGTACCCCCAAACGAATACGGTTGGTTGACTCCGTACCGTGCTTCACTGGAAGTCATTCCCATGGCTGCTACCTCCACTGTCTCCGGAGAGGGAGAAGCAGGAGTATGCGGTGACTCCGGGCCTACGTCGCGGAACGCCGCAAGGGTGAAACTAGGACAGGTGCAGTTCCAGGCTTGGAGACGCACTTCGTAGCCCTTTTGATGATGGTATTCTCCCGAGATGAACGAGGGAGAAGCGGTCAGTGCGGATGTTGAGGTGGAGGTGGCAGTGGATGCAGATAGGACGAAGAAGAGGTCCTCTTTTGGTGGTGGTAGTGGCGATAAGTTTTCTGACGGTGCAGGGGATGGTGTGTCGGATTGAGCTTGTCGGTGCTGGGTTGGCGATTCGGGTGCATTGCTGCAGTGTTCCTGGTCTCGGCTGCGGACCAGGGGTCGGACGAAACCTCTATCCAGCAGGTCAAGGGCGAGAAGTAGCTCATTTGAGAATATGCAGTGAAGCGTTAGCATCAATGGTTTTAACTGGGCCAGGTTGGAAGTGCGAAATGCAGAGGCTGGGGGCGTCTGGGTTTGGCGTTGTGGTGGTTGATGTTGTGCATCGGCTGCTGCTTGGATTGTAGCACAAGCATCCGAGATTTGGGCGATTAAGCGGTCAATAAGGTGTACAGTATAGTGTATTTGGTTGGTATTCCAAGCATTCGAAGCATTCATTGTCTGTGAAGGTTCTTGTGTGTGTTACCATCTGAAGGGAAATGTGGTGGTTCTTGGGGCCAAGGGCGCTTGAGCCAAATTTCCGAAGCACTACAGATATGGCCTAATTCTCAATTTCAGCTGAGCATTCATGACATGGTTTTATATTATATTTCTTGGTTTATCATTATACAAATCTCATATCTACTAAAGCAATGAAGAGATAATCATCGTGCTAAATAGAAGAAAACCTCGTCCAAATCGAGTATATATAAAACCTGCACCACGAAAAAAATAGCCAACGAGCTGGACACACCGGGGTGGGACTCACTGAGGCAATAAGATTATCCCCACGCATATCTCACACCTTAGTTCAACCTCGCGTCCTCAGTAACCGTAGTAGCCCGCTTGTCTCATCATCACTCCCTGTCGACCTTGAGGTTCTGGTCAGTTGGCACAAATGGCTTGCCGTGCCCTAGAGTCTGGGTAGTTTTTTTCTCTGCTTCTTTCACTGTTCCTTTCTAGGCACCAGCGACATATTGACCTCGCCCGAAGATCTCGCCGGTCCCTGTAGATACAAGGGTAATCCTGATTGTTGCAGAACTCTGAGAAGAGGCTGGCGGAAGGTCTGATGACCTAGTCAGGTCCAGTGTAAGGCCATAATCATTCTGTGGGTCCGAGGATACCTCAGCGTTCGACTCTAAACTCGGACATAGACTTGGGCTTCGTGGAATAGATAGCCTGTCCCTATCGCAAGGCAAACGACGATAAGCAAGGATATACTCTTGAGTGTCAGACTCTTTCATGTCAAAAACCCGATTAAACATCAGCCCCTCAATCACGTTACTATCATTTATAATAGCCCACTTGTTAGTAGAGCCTTTCACCGCACTGTAGTAATGGCCCGCTATTTGTTGATTCACCCCTATGGAAGATAATCCCATAGAGTTCGTAGCGGGCACCGTCCGAACCCGCACCGTGTAAGTGGTCTGGGAGTATCAGCTTTTCTTCCACTTCAAGTGCAGTCTTCACCTTCTCTCCGCTCCTAAATATATTTACCTAGACGAAGAGAACTTCTAGAAGGGTGGTTATATTCTCGCAGAAGGAATGTTCAGTCTGTCTTTTACACTTCTCACACTCCCGGGAAACGGAAGAGTCTTGCAAGGTGTTTGCGATTGTTTCGGAGACTGGGTGAGAGTACCGTTTATTCGCTGTGGGGAACGAGGCAACAAGGAAGCATTGGTAGTCTGTTGGAAGGAGTGATTCAGTACCACATTGCGGACAGCGAAGGGATTTTCCAAGTCCGATCTGGAAGGATATCAACAAGTCTGGGAAGCTGCAATCGTCAGGGGCATAGACACATAATAGCAGTTTAAGGGTTGTAGACATACCCGAGAGATTGACCATCTCGATCAAAACACGGAAAGAATATTTCCATGAACTCTCGGGCATCCTGCTGCGCTCTCAAATTGAGTTGACCTCTCTGTGCATCTCCGAAATAGTCCCATAAGAAGCCCATGGAGGTTTCATGAGGATCCCCATCGAAACCCTCAAACCAGTAAGCGCAAATAAGACGCTCCAGAGCACAAACCAAGTCTGAGTTATCCGTGCCACACTCATGACTATCCCCATGATTATAATAGATCCAGTTCAGGACGATCGGAGTGTGTAGGAGCGGTGAGATGACGGCGTTTCTGTAGCAAAAGTTACCAGAATTTTTGAAACCCCTGGTCTGGGTTTGTCCTGTATAACTCGAGGCCTTAGCAGTTGATAGAATTTTTTCTGTTACACACAGGGTTAGGGAATATAATAAGATCAAAAGTCACTGCTACTTACTCGGTCTAAATTAATCAGACTCCTCAAGTTTGTGTGATACAATATCAAGAGTTTGCTGAGGTCGGCTATTCCTGGGCAACCTAGAGCAGTCCAACCGGCAAACGACGAGAGAGGCGCCTGAATCCATGGCTGAATCGAAGGCTTCTAGCAGGTCGAAGTCGAGGGATGTGGTTTCTGTTCATGAGTAAAACCCGTCTCTCTTCTCGGTCATTAGGGTGTTTTTAGGGTTATATAGGCTTTAAAGAACCTCGACAAGATTTCCTCCATCTTAGAATCAAATATTTTGATGAATTGGCATGGAAGAGACAAAAAAGTTGCCTCCTAATGGTGGGATGTCGTCCTAGACAGGGCTTTTCTTTGTTTTGTGAGATTTATCAAGACCAGTCCTGCGTAACGTGCATTGAGCCTTGGATGAGATTTGAAAGGTTAAAAGAAGAGCTAAACAAAGAGATGACAATAAAAAGAGAGAAGCATCTTTTGAGAAATTTGTTTGTTTTCTCACTGGAAGCCAAAGTCCTCTATAATGGGTCAAAGCCTTGATATTCTAGGATGAGAGCGGACCCATAATAATACAGTTCCTGATTACTAGGTAAAATCATAGCATAGGCAGTTCCATCTCATTATATTATTTTACACCTCCAATAAATCTTTGTTATTGTTATTGGAGTCAGGATGAAAAGTAACCTAATTATGATTACCTTCTATCTTTGTGGGATTGATAAAGAAACAGGCCAAGATAACCTTTGTTTCTTCAATATTACTACCTAGGTATGATCCGTGGGTACTTGCAGTGGCATGGGCCTATAAATCAGTATGGGTTGGTAACTTTAGGTATTTCCAAGCAATTCTAAGCACTGCGTCTATCATACTTTGCTTCTCGAGGGCATAACTCTATAGTTGCCAGACAACGCTCAGTATAAAAGCTTACTTTCCACCTCATCGGCAGCCATTTACTCATCATTATGAGGTTGAGGTTGGCCCCCGGGGGGGGGGGTACAATCTTAATGTCAGCAAGCCTCTTTCCCGCCCAAAAACCTCGGTTACCTGCAATTAATCTCCATCATGACGCTGGTCCCCTCAGATCGAGTGGGGTTTTGATGAGGTTCTGGCCGGAGAATTTTTGGACCAGTAGTTTCGGACTCTGGATCTGATACACGGGCCTCAAGGAATGAACGCTGGTCCAACACGGGAAGTTTCGAGCAAATTAGATGCGGGATCTGGGTCGACTTGTCGGATTGTGGATTGATCTAGGATCCATTCATCTATCCTAACACGGTATATCCGCAGACCTGGCATCAGCGGCGCTGGGAATATATCCCCGTCATAGGATCAAATAACGGCCGGGTGTTTGGCTGGGATCTCATTTGTTCGTCGATTAAATTTAATCCACGAGTGGTTTTCTTTTGTTTGTTCTGTTGGCTTTTTTCCCCAAGGTGGCTGAACTTTGAAGGGTCGAGGTCAATATCTCTGGAAGCATGTCGCGACATGGAGAGGGAGTAGTAGAGGCAGTAGTACCTGAAGGAAAACGTTCAACCCACCACAGTCATCCTTATTTTTTATTATTGAGCGTTGTACCCATGGATTCGTGCTTGTCTATCATTATTCCACTTGAAACTCCCCTCAAGTCTAGACCGAGTTCTTTGACCGTCACCTTTCATGAACCAGTTCTTGACAGCATCTCGACGTCCTAAACCATGGTTTGTTGTTAATTGGTGATTATTATGAGGGGAACCGCGTCCCCAATCTTTGTATCAATGCCTCCATTGTCATGAGAGATTAATTAATCACAGTTGTGATAATTTCCTTGTTTTCCCCACACATATCCCAAGTTCTTGTTTCAGCTTGCTCGGTGTGGAGCCAGAGTCAATATTACCAGCTGCCACTTAAGTCCCTAGCCGTGCTTTGTGACTCGACAGAGTCGGTACTCCGTTGACCCCTCAGTCCGTCCGGCCAGCCATGTTAATTTATTCTGATGAGGTCACAATTTCAATAAGTGTCCCCATTTCACGGGTGTTGCATCTGGCGCCCGCCATGGTGGTCTGATCTGGGCCCGCCCAAATCTCGGATCAGGGTGCTGGATGGCGTCCTCTTGAGTATCATTATTACTGCGGCCCAGGAGAAATTTCCAGCCTTCAAAAGTCAGATACAATGGTGGAAATTTATCCTAGGTCCCAATATGAACGGATTCAAGGGAAGCAAAGTCTATCTGGATTTTAAGCAGGTCAGTGCTGTGGAATCATGTGGGAAATAATGCAGTTTGGGTTTAAGCCAAAAGACTAGATGCTTCCACGAGCCTGCAGGGTTGTGCACAACAATTAGACTTCAGCTTTCTGCACAATTGAATTAAGCGAGAACAAGAGGAGGGTTGCCTTTTGGGATCTCTGTTTCTTATTGGATTGATACTGGGCAAATTTCGGCCATCCCTTCTCATCACGAAGGGTGCAGAGTAGTGCACATGATTGAGTTTAGAGCGATCGCTTTCGTGATCCACAATCTGCCCTTGTCCTCAAAAATACCCAACAGGTCGTTTCTCAGCAGAAGATTCGGACTCAAGGAGGATGTTGATCTTGGCGGAAAAAAAACACATATTAGATGGAAGACAAGAAACTCTGAATGTTGTATGCTTTTTTCCCCTTCTTTCTTGTGGCAACCGGATGTATTTTTGTATCCCTTTCCTCTCTTCCGTTTTACGCACCATCAACCGAATTCAAGAATAGAAGTTGGAAATATAGTAATAAAATATATCAAACATTGATCAGTTCTGTTGAGGCATCGCGGGTGACAGCTGGGTTCATTTCACGGATTCCATCGAATCACCGAAACCCCACCTCCCAGGTTCCATCATCACCCCTCCAGGCCAACCGCGTAAGCCGTTCTTACCTGCTTGGGGAACTGTGGTTGGCACTAGATGCCCTAGTTAGTTAGTGGAAGGGCATGGAGGCTGTGGACGATGATGGCACCTTCCTCGAGCAATTCTGTTCCTTCAGCTGAGGCTTCGATCGCTGGCAGTCGTCCCCATCATATACACGGAGGAGTTCGGTAGACTACTAGGTAGTGACGATACTTTCTTTTCATTCGCTTTTCCCATTCCCCAACGACTAATAATGTAAAGTAATCCGTAACTCCACGAAGCTTCCTAACTAGTTCAATGTACTTGAACATTCTAGGCCCTAGTTAACAGGACGATCCACCCAAGTTGGGCATCGAATTGTTGACCGTTTTCTCCATAGCCACAGGACCACTTTCTGCCCTCTCAGCTTTGCCACGAAATGACGATCTCAGACCGTTTCATCTTGTGTGCAGGGGATCCCTCTCTTAGGTTGCTCTCTATCTTCCCCATAGCGGACAGCTATTGGCCTGTTGCAAAAAGTCTCCACCAACAAGGTCTCCTCTTTCGCAGACCGCGTGTTCGCACTCAAGCAGACTTGAAAAAGAAAAGTTGGAGGCTTTGCCATGATTGAGTCAGTCAATGCCGGCCGACACAGGATGATCCCAGTCCACCATGAGCGCCAGTTCAACCGAAGGAAGGAGTGTTAAATTACCCAGCGGCCCATTCCGCAGCGAAAACGAATAAGTTCGATTCGACGGGAGACACCATTACATCATCTTCATCAGTAAGAGCGGGAAGCAGGACCGTAAGATACCTCGATGGCTTGCAAATTAAATCCCCTCGGCTCGAAGGAGGGTGGCTCAATTAATCACCAGAGTTGAGACAGGAAACTTGGAAGAAACCAAGCCTTACCGGGTATGTACAACAATCATGACACGGATAATGAAACTGATCTTGGTGTGGGGTGCTCGCTGTCGGACATTTTTTCAGCGACGATCATTGCGTGCCGGGAAAAGATTGAGCAACGGGATCCCTACTAGTCCCGCTTCGGCTGGCCCAATCGTGCCTTGTCCAACCCTCCAAGAGCCACCTGAAACTCCGACTCAGCGTCGATGGCGCTCGGAGCGAGAGAGAGATCTATCTCCTTCCTAACAAGGTGATGTACGTGTCTCTCGGGCCTCATTTTGATGATTCTCCATTCCATCCCCAACCAATGGCCAGACCTGCCCAACACCAGAGACGGGATCTGTTGTGACTTGCATCTGCATCAACTACTTGACGACTCCAAAATCCATTCTTGAGAAAACAAGCCCGCGATCTCTGACCTGCAGGATATACAGTACCCCATTCTTCAACCACGAACAGAAGGGTTTCAGCTACTTTCCCAACACGAGGAGAGTCAGAAAATGTTCGAGCTAGTTCATCCTTACCTCTACCAACAAACCACGACTGAAAGTGCCGGTCTTATTCTTCCATGTGATGCCTTTTTTTAACCCTAGCTTCTTAGATAGATAGATCCTCCCGTCCAGCTCCGGATAGCTAGCAGCTCCCCAAGTAGGGATATTTATCGGGACCATTCAAGACTAACGATCTCCTGCAATACAATGCATACGGTACATCCCGGTCACTCTTACCCGCCCTATGAAATCGACATATGCAGCAGAAGCGAACACATGTTCTAGGCCCGCACTCCTCATAACCCACCGCCATTTAGAACGTAATTACTCAAAACGTATACTGAGAATCGAGCCGTGTCATATAACCTGTTTTCTCGATAAACAATGAGAAGGTCATGATGAAGTCAGGTTTCACTTGGAGAGTTAATCACACCCCCTCTGGCCAGGTAATTTCATCACATGAAAACTCTCTGATCGATACATCTATTTACGGGAATCCAAGGAGACAACGATTCCCAGGCAGGGAAAAGAAATATACCTGATAAATCTCTACTTGAACTTGGATGGATTTTCGATAAAGCAGAAAACAGACAAAAAGATCTTCATTTTTTGCTCCGAGAAAAGACAAGCTGATCTGATGTATCTGGCGGTGACTGGTATACTTCCAGCCGCACCGCACCACTCAGGTATCAAGGAGAGAAAGGTCTGACTGTACACTGGATAGTTGAGTCTGCTGCCGACATCATCTGCGTCACTCCAGATCAATCCAGTAGTTGTGGCTTTTCATTCCCGCAAACCATGGTCAGAGAGTCGGCAAACTCCTAGGGTCATGCAGGCTTTGTGACTGGTTGTGTGTGTATGTGTATATATTAATTAATATAAAATATATTACCATATAATAACAACATCATGGTAAATTTACGGTTGTGTGGTGGCGGCTGTAGTTGTGATTTTGGTTGAGCTTTTTTGCCATCGCATGTTTGACAGATTGTCGATACATGGAAGTTCGAATCCGTGGGACGGAGTCGGAGGATTCCCTCTGTTTAGATTACATAGGTATGATTATGTGGTTCCCTTTTTTTCTTGGTGCGTTTGATTGAGTTCCTGGGTGTGAACCAGGGATTGATCGAGGTCGAGAACTCAATTACTTCATAAGCTTACTAGTAGTAAGTGGCATAGAAACATAACGGCAGTTAAGAGGATGTTCTTGCGCTATGATAATGATCTTATTCCAAGGCCTTATTGAAGGTGAGGATGAAGGGTAGAAATCCCTTGCACAGTCATGTGTCCAAGAGACAACAATTCGTGAGGAAGAGGAAGCCTTGGCACCTGCGCAGCTTTGATTCAAGCCTCGCGCTCTCTCCGACAACCAACGCGTTTGCCATGTCACTTGAATAATGGAACGGGCCAAGCTGGCGTTGGGCTGCCCCACTTGGGCTGTCATCGCTGGGGCTAGAAAGCCAATTAGAAGATACCAGCAGGTTTGGGTTCCTCCACCGCTTCAGTCTCGGAAGATAAGTTCAAGGCAAGCCACCGTTTGACTTGACCCCACTAGTCCCTAGGTAATCTTGCAGGCTTGCAGCTGGGCGGGAAACCTACCCCCTTGTTCCCCTCCCGCCGGCCCCGTCGTTCGAAAGGCAAACCATAGCAATCTTACGACTCCGCACAGGTGTTAAGCTGGAAATTGTGATGTGATAGTGTCTTACTATTGGGCCCCCCGGAGGGCACAGATGATATTGGCTGTGAAAAAATAGTCGGAAGGGGGCGAAAATTACCAAAATAAAAAAAAAGATAAAAGTACGTACCAAAGTGCTCACGAGAGACCCTTGAGGGGAGTCTTGAATCGAGAGATCAACAAAAGCATGTGCAAAGAACACTGTAAGGTCGAGACCCTTCTCCTTTGTACAGGGGATGGAGGGTACATGATTTTAGAGGCCATATGTCAATCTTCACAGTTGATTTAGACGGGCCGTTGTGACCCCATAATGTCTGGTAAGCGCACAGCAAGCGAAGGAGACGCGTCTTCGGCGGCAATAATCTCCATCTTCTAGCGATTCTGGATCCAGGAGTCGCTTGGTAGGAGGTACGCAGTACGTACTGCCCATTGCCGTTCCAGGCCGAGAGATCAACGGTCCCCAATTTGAACAGAGATTTTTTTTTGTCGAGGTCTTGTCTGGTCCAGTCCCAAAGATCGCGAAATCTTTCCCGTCGCCGCGATGGTTTGTCCTGAGATGGACGGGGGGCGCCGTGATCATGGTAGTGGAAACGTGGGTAATTAAACTCCTTTTTTTTCCGAAATGAAAATAAATAAATAAATAAAAATTAAAAAAAAGGAGAGGCTGGAGACCTGAAAGCAACTCAACGGTCGAGCGACTTGGAGGAAGAGAAAATGATGAGCCGCAGCTAAAACCGAACCGAAATGATCAAGGCTCAGGTGAGGGAAGATCAGACTACCATGATTTGGATAAACCAAACAATCTCGAGGCAATGCACTTTTCGCGATGATTGGTTCAGTGATTTCCTGGAAACTCTCAACCCGTATGTGACAAGACGGAAGATGGGGCAGTCCTCGTTCTCTTGCAGACATCAAGCTATGCTCTGCAGTCTTTAGAGTGGAACATCGGAGAGAAGTCACTCAACGGAAATAAATAAACAAATAAATAATGCTCTGTCGTCAGCCCGGGGCTGAATGAATAATGTTGTTTATCTTGAGTAAAGTAGTTACTAGTCCTCATGCAAGAGGACCAGCATTACCGCAAGAAGCTCTATCATGATTCGACCAAGACATATGCAAACTAACACAGGAAAGGTAAGATGCCAGGCGATTCGGAGAATTTCGACAGAAATAGTGTAGAGTAGCGTGTGATTGACCAGGGGCCAAAAATAATAATACTCATCTCAATAATTATAAACGAGAGGTGAGAGGGGGTTGCGCGCGTTCAGGTGGGAAGATGAAGCTTCATGATTGTTTAATTTTATTATTTATATTAAGGGAACAAGTTTCAAGACTTGGGGGCCCGGAAGGAGCTCCACCTTCAACAGCCATACCAAAAGCTCGGTTTGGCGCCTTGTCAAGACCCCGATTGACGACAACAACAACACGAGAAATCGGGATGGATGCATCATTTCCTTGGATTAAATAATATAGCAATAGAACGTGTGCTCCCTAGTTTTTGAAAGGGGCGCGCATCCCTCTTCATGAGACTGAGGTACCTAGGTAGTTGTGGCAACATTTCAATTTAAAATTGTTTGATTTGCCTGATTTTGGCTATTTTAATTTTGATGGTGGCAGACACAGATGGTTCAAGATCTCGAGTCCTGCAGAGTATCCTCATATTTAAAGGCACTACTCCGTTCAAGAAGAGAGAACCACGGGAAGATTTGAACCTTTTTTTGACACTGGGGATTGTTTTTCTGGCGGCTTCGACCTTTGCGCTTGATAAGGTCGGTCAAGTCAGACAGGCATGAGGTGCAGAAAGTTGGACGAGGCGAACGGTTACTAAAAAAGACCCCGGATCCCAGTTAGCGTCTAGCTAGTGATATTACCTAGGACGATACCTGCCGTTCAAGGCTTGGGGTTCGTTCGCCGTTGACAGATCCATCGTCATGGTCTGGGACTCATTGGCTGGAGGATCCCACGGCCGTTGGAACTCGGAATCTAAGTTGATTGAAAAGGGACCAACCAAGACAGGAAAAAGGAAGGGTCTCAGAAGACGGCCAACCAACCGAATATGATATTTGGAGTATTATTATTATTATTACTACGTACAAAAAAAAAATAAATAATAAATAATATACATAGTATATACATAATAATAATAATAATAATAATAATAACATCATTATAGCCCAACTTCCTTGTTGCGGCCGAAAGTTCTTCACACCTCCCAGAGCGCCCTAAGAAGCGCTTTGGTTCTCTCGTCTTTCTTTCCCGTGTTGATGGTTCAGAGTCGCCCCAGGTAATCGTAATAATTAATAGGATTTATTATTATTCTTCCTCTGGACAAACCCCGTTTAGGAATTTGACACCGTTGCTGTTACGCATCCTCCCCATAATTTCCTATTTTTGCCCTCTGGTTGGAGCTGCGAGGACCAAGTCCACAATTTGCTTTAATATGAAAATTAGTCTCCACAAGGAGGAACCATGTTCTTCTCTTGTCCTTTTTTTTGCCCCTTCCTTTTGCTTCCCTCTCACATTTCGGTCTTCAATTTTTTCCCTCTCAGTATTATGAAAATAAGAATAATAATTAAAATTGATGGTAAATGTTCCTCCCTAACCACCAGGTCGCCTACCGGGGTTCCCGGCTGCAAGAATACCAGGAAACCGTGTTTCTCTTATATTTTTATACTTTTGCTTAAAAAAAATCCAGTCGAACGTTGTTTACTCTGTTTTAACTGACCCCTCCACTGGTTTACTCGGCGTTCAATTGCTTTCAACCATTTTTCTATTACAATCATCACAATACTACTCGGGAATAGTCGTTGGTTGTCAAGCCTCGTAGTAGTTAGTATGTCCCTAAATCTCCTATTTTATATCCGTTGCTGCAGGGAATCACACACAACGGAGGATACCTAGCGCTGAGATCTATCATGCAGTAGGAAAATTAACCATGGTGCAGCTGGGATGATGCAGAAACATCCCCCAATTTGCCCCATCGCTCTTTGACAAGACGCCGCCTCAAAGACCTTACGGATTGATATGATTGATTCTTATTGCTGTTTTCACCAGCCAAATAAGTAACCAACCAAAGCCGAGTCGTCATCCAAACCAAGCTCGGGCTCGAACGTTCCAAGGGGGGGTTGACCGCCAGTGAGAGACCCTCTCTCTCTCTCCATTCAAGTATAGTTTGTACCCGGGAGTGGGACCAATTTTGATAATCACCATTAATATTGTTATTATTAGTATGTATTGGTACTGGTATTTTTTATTCTTATATTTTTAATGTTCTTCTCATGACTTTTGCCCTTTCTCTCCTCTTTCTGAAATTTTTGCAAATGTTGGCTCCCGCATGCATCCTGGAAGAGCGTAGGTAGGTATTATTATCTCGAAGATCGAAAGGCCAGAATAAGAATTTAATAGGCTTTTGAAGTTCAGATCTGGGTAATTAAATTAATTTCCATCCTCATAATATATGAAAAACAACGATAAATCTTAAAAAAAAAAAATATATATATATATATATATAATGACAAGTAAATAAAATAATAATTATAAAGGGAAAAAAAAATAATAATAATGCCTTAATATTAAAACGGTTTCTCGAACCCACTGGCCCTGGTCTGGTCTCTCTAGCCTCTTTTTCCCACCCCATCGCCGGTCTCTTACTGCAGAGCTTCTCATTTGCTATCCACCTCTGCTCGATCAGCTGTCATTAGGTGCCGATGATCTCTTCTTCTGCATCTAAAGACTGTTTCATGTCTTTAGTCGTCCGCTGTTCCTCCATCGTCTCGACTTTCTTTTTCTTCTCGTCTCCCTCCCACCTTTCGTCCTTCGCTACCCTTCTTGATTAGTTTACGTACGACTACTTCTTCATCCTTGTGGCTGCCATATCTCTGGGTCCAGTAGTATCACACCTTTCTTGATTGGTACTTGGATCTTTTTATTTCTTTTCTGCTTCATTCTTTCTATTCATACATATCCTCCCCATCCTCTTGGGTGTACTTTCTTGATCACTGGAAATTTCAATCCCGATACAACATCTCGGCCTCTTCCGCCACTTAAAAAGGTTTTGATTGATTGACGGCTGGCTTGACACGATTCCACGCCTCGGCAGGGTAATCTCACATACGCCTCCACCCCCAATACCTGAGCGTAGTTCAGATACATTTACCATCGCATCGCTTTACCGCTCATTCTCAAGGACTAAGGAAAACTCTCCCCCATCAGGGTTCCTTAGACGAGAAACCAGGGTGGTTGCCTGATTTATATGAAATATTTATTGCCGTTCTCGACCTGGTGCTGTTTCGTTTCATTTCGTGACCATCCGGGATACTTCTGCCCATAGCAAAATACACACCTCTCATCGGGCACCCAACCAAAAACGATAAGGCCATTCACCTCATCGTCTCCTTTCCTTTTTCCTATCTGGCATATACCATTCAAATCACGACTTATCTCAATAAGGAATCTTCCGCTGTGAATCCGCGCATATGATTGCGTTACAAAACCATCCTATCTTACCTCCTGCCAAAGTGGATATCTCACTGCTACTGAAGCCCCAAGATGAGGAAGAGGCTGCCCCCGTGACCACTTCATCAACTTTCACATCAGCTCCGACAATGCAAGTCCCATTGCCTCCAGTGGCACCACTTGCAAACCAACCACCATTGCCACAGGTGCATTCAGGACCCCCGCTTACCGCCAAGGCTCCCCCTCCAGCTTCTATCCCAGCAAAGCGTCTTCAGCCAGCTCACACTGCAGAATCTCCAGCTAAAAAGCAGTCAAAGTGGTCTCCCGAGGAGGATGCTTTGATCATCGAGCTACGGGGCAGTGGGATGAAGTGGGAGGATATCAGCAAGCGACTTCCTGGACGAAGCGCTATCAGCTGCCGGCTTCATTATCAAAACTACCTCGAGCGCAGGAGCGAGTGGGACGAGGACAAGAAAAATAAACTCGCTAGGCTCTATGAGAGGTATGCACCCTGATACAGAAATATCCGTAGATGAACGGATCTGTTACAGAGTTCAGGCTTATTCAACTGACGATTGCGGATTACAGATTCAAAGCGGAGATGTGGTCAAAAGTGGCAGAAGAAATGGCCATTCCATGGAGGGCTGCAGAGGCTATGCATTGGCAATTAGGAGAGCAAGAAATGGCACGTCGAGCAGGCGTAGTCCCATTCTCACTATCAAGTTCAGCTATCGATCCACCAGCTCCGAGAGCACGCAGAGCGAGCACATCGTTATCCCGACCAAGAAAAGGATCAGTATCCCGAACGATTCATCCTCCTCCACAGCTCCCCTCCGTCGAGGAGCTTACTGCAGGAGTCCCTGCATTTGTTGCCCCACCTCCTCATTTTCCACCTCCACGAGATCCCTATCGGATTGGACGGCCACTCAGCTTAGCAGGAACACACGGCGCCCCTCTAGGGCCCAGTCTTAATCTGCCCCCCCGAACTCTCCCTTAAGCGGTACAAGAGACGATATCTATGACCTCTTCATTTTGAATTTTCTTCCGTGTTGTTACGAATTGCATAGCGCTGGTTGGTGGTATACCTTGATTCGTGTGCAGGAACTCTCATAGAGGATGTTCTTTATGTGCCCGTTGATGCTTTCCCCCCTCACTTCAGGGGATAGGGTTGACGAAAGCCCCCCAAGGAAAAAGAAAAGGGAAGGCTTCCATTTGATTTTTTTTTATAATATGATGTGGGAAGAATTCTTGACTTCTGAGGCTGGATCTCGGAGTCAAAATGCTCCAGTCATATATGTTATGATGTTTCTTGATCTACCCGTGTCGCGATCGCCCACCAGTTATCTTTTTCATATCCCGATTCCAGAACAAGGCCACCCGCCTTGGCTATATCTCGCTCCAGTTCTCCACCCTCATAAAGGTGGTAATACCGATGAAAGACCTTGGTTTGGTCATCGGGCTCGTTTCCGGACGAGGGGCCCTTCATGACCCAGGGCACCATCCTGTCCTGTTCATCACCTTTGTCCCAGCCTCTGCGGCTGTCCTTTTGCTCCAGGGCCCATACATAAATGAGAACTCTACCTCCTGGCACATCTCCGGAGGTAGGTTTCAATGTTCGCAGAATCTCGCGAACAGCCTGGATCCTTCGGTCTGGAGTAGACAGATGGTGAATAACGGCTATTGATATGGCGAAGTCGAAGATGGAATCGGGATGTGGCAGATTGAGGATATCTGCTACGATTGTCGAATGCGGTTGATGTTTGACCGCAATCCGGGCAAGATTCTCGGATCTACCATGGTCAATCTTGGATATATAAGGATTTATGACGGCGTGATATTGCATGAAGGCAGAAAAAAAATACAAAGCAAGGTGAATAAAGACAACGTGTTGGAAACATTCTCATGAAACAGACAGACTTCTATAAACAACAATATAACCAAAAAAAGCAATTAAAGAAATGATGAAGAAAATAAAAGTAAAACACATACCTATCTGAAGCAATGATACAGACATCTTTATTAACCCCCAAGTTCTTGCCATTGCCACACCCTACATCCAACCCCACAGATCCGGGTGTCAATTCTGTCATGAAGCGTCCCACAATTGGCCATGGCTTTCAATGTTAGCCTTGATTTCATTTGTAGCACAGGGTAGCAAATATTTTAGTTACCTTGTACCGAGTCGAGGAAAAATGACTCGCGATCTGTTGGTAAACTTCATGAACATTTTTCTCCTCATATGCTTCCTGCTTCTCGACTGTACGAGGCGGTGTCTCTGAAGCCATTTTCGTCGACGCTTATTTATTCATAAACGATAAAATCTTATCCTTCTGCTGGATATATCAATAAGTTATCCAGCCTTTAAAGTAGCAGCCCTCTAGACTGTATCTCCTTCACACCAAAGCTTTAAAAAAGAGTTAGGGGCAAGTGAGGCTCACTTGAAGTTGGTTGAAGTTCTGCTCTTGAGAGTTGTTTGACAATACCATACATTACCACTGTCCACATGTATTATTCATTGCTCTCTGTGATAGCAAGATACTTAGTAGTACTAGACAATTGTCGGGAATAATCTGAGGACAGATTAAAGTTGAAGGATCGGGCAAAAACTCCGAGCCCCTACTGGTCTTAAGGAGATTTTTTAACCATTCGGAAGTTTTCTGAATCGGCAATTCGAAGCTCTCTTCCTCAATAGTACTAAATGTACGAACACTGCTCGTGATATAATACAGTAACGGCACTGGAAACCCTACATGATGATTGGTCAAATCTAAATTACCTGACTAATGCCCCACGTGCTGATTCATCTTACCTTATCGCCAACTCACCCCCGCCAGGAGAACTGTTTACCTATTGAAGTTGCATCCCACCTTCTTCAAAGCAAAGAGGGTCAATTCATGTTGAACACGAATCATAAACAGCTATATTTGTGAGTATCCCAACTCTAGCAAAATAGTGGCATATCAGGCATGATTTGAGGGTATCGACGTTATCAACAAATTCTCCTCAGTTTACAAAACCCTGGGCTTGAATATCATCTGCTCGTTCCTCCCCGATGCACATTCTGAAGTTTTTTTTTTATTATACCTAATTCACAATATATATATTGGCTTTTCATATTGACTTTCTTTCTACTGGAACAACACTAATCATTCCAGATACCCACTCAATACCACCCGAGAAATTTGAATGCATACTTAACAAACCAACTCCCCTCTTTAGACCATATCATCAGCTATAACGTTCAATATGTCCTTCCAACCAACCCCGGCCGATATCTCTGTTATAATAACCAGCCCCTCCACCTCCTCTTCGTCCGATGAACCCCGCTTCCTCTCAGAACGCCGTATCACCCCAACATGGACAGTCCTCCAACTCAAATCCAAACTAGAGACGATGACCGGTATCCCACCATCGAGCCAACGGCTTCGTCTTAAGACTCCCGGGCGACCAGATCAATGGGTAGAGGGCGATGCGAGTATCATTGGTGATTGGGGGTTAATAAAGGGGAGTGAGATTGAGGTATTCCCCCCTGCCCGACACAGCTCAAAATTAGATTCAAAGAAAACAAGGGTTAAGGTTGCTAATTCCAAAGTGAAAAAATACAAATCTAGATCCACGATTCGCGTCCTCAAGCTGCCCGTCCGAACTTTAATGATCTCTCCTCGGTTGAGAAATATGTCCTGCCTACGGAGACGTACGAGTCGCTGTCAAATTCCGTGCTAGCCTGGAAGAAGAATCAAAAGTTGGGGAGGTTCGACCCAAATGCATTGGCGCCGGAGGAGGCGATGGTCCAACAGGCGGAGAAGGATGCTGAGGATGTGAGGGGGAGAAGTTGGTTACTCCCCTTCTCCTCCAGAACAAAATCAAAGAATATACAATACTAATAGATTTGTTGCGATAGATATCTCCATCGGAAAACGAGCTATCACTCTTCCCTCCTCCCCTCCGCATGTTCGCCGTGGGACGATCCGTTTCGTCGGCCCCGTTTCTACCATTCCTTTCCCCGGTGTCGACCCGCAAAGTGTCGATTCGAGTGTCCCTCAACCGATCTGGGTCGGTATTGAGCTGGATGAACCCACGGGTAAGAACGATGGCAGTGTCGGCGGGAAACGGTACTTCACTTGTCCGAATAAGACCGGTGTTTATATCAAGCCGGAGAAAGTTGAGGTGGGAGATTTCCCGCCGCTAGGGCTAGACGACCTTGATGACGAGATGGAGGAGATTTAATTATGACAGGTATGGGAAATAAAGAGTTGATGATGGAACGAAGGATAGGTAATGTCAGACCCAGCTCATACAATGGTTTTCTCTCATTCTGATCCTAATACGCCGGTGGATAATCCAGTCAGATCTGCTCCTGCTCGCCGTCATTGCCCAACTGCCAATATGAAAGTGAAAAAGAACTTAGAATAGTTAAAAAAAAACAGACGTAAAATAGTACAAGGAATCGCCGTTATTCCGGGTAACATCGGGTAACATGTAAAGTATCGCTAAGTTGAGAAGAATTAAATAAAAAAACCCCGATAATCAATTTGTCGAGGTTTTACCACAGAAAGTATCGAGGAGTGCAGGTATGCCAAAAAGGCAAGAGAGTGCTAGATCAGCCGCATCACAAAAGGTTTCCTGCAGCAAGGCAATTACTACGGGTTCCGCAGTGGACCGAGCGAGTTGCCATCGTCACGCTGGGGCGATTCATGCCTTCTGTTTACCCTTGGGCCTACCCTTCCCGGTTTTCTTTGGGCGGCTCACTGGGGTCATCGTATCTCCCTCCATGATATCGCCCTTTGATGCCGATCCAGGAGCGGAGTCATCGTTTTCCGTTGGGACACAGCCTTGCGTAAAGAACAGCCGAGCATCTTTCTTGTATGTGTTTGCAAAGCTGTAGTAGTTCCCTGTGTTGTAAGAGTCAGCAAGCACCACTACAACTGTTTAAGATGTCGCTCACCTCTCGGAACCTGAAACACGCATCCCTTTCCTGCGCTGAATTGTACACCTGATATGTCCACGAGTACCCGACCATAAACAACATAGAAGATCATATGCATCTTTTTTGAATTCTTGGGCTTCTTGACCCCTCCAGGAGGTAACTCCACGATCCCAGATCCGATGAAAGGGGAGCTGAGGAGTTTGGCAAATCGGAATGCCGCTCCTTTTACGTCTCGTGTCTCGATACCGGTGGGGGCATATGCAATGTCTATATGGAGGGGCAATGTCAGGGGTAGAGCTGGTCAGAAAGGAATAGAGAAACTTACCGAGTACCTCCTCTTCTTCAGTAGCTGTCTGTGTCTCCGGATCCCATTTTCTGATATAGCCATGTAAAATGCCACCTTCTTCTTCGTAAGGGTCACGGTATTGATCCTCCGCGTCATCTGATTCGTCGTCCTTAGTCTTTTTGGATTTCGACTTCTTGGATCGACGTTTGGCCTTCTTCTCCGGTTCCAGCTCTTCGGTTCGGATAATCTCTTTGATGGTTGAAAGCGGGTATCGCTGCCCTTCGCTAGCCTCGCCATCGCCGTACACACACCGCTCATTCTTCCAGAAGGCCAATGGTCTAACGGATACGCGGCCTGACCGCGTGTGCGTAGTGCTATTATCCGTGGGCACCTCCCGCTTGAGGATATACAGGCTCCGTCCCTTGAGAGGACCCGTACGGTTGGCATAATTCTCCACGACTTTGTCCAGATCGGCATGTCCCGTTGGCTTTGGCTCTCGATTTTTCGGTTCGGATGTCCTAGCTTTCTTCGATGGTCTTGACCCTTGCGTGTCATCGTTAGGTTTGCCTTGTCCTTTTGCTGGTCGCCCCGCACGCTTTCGTTTCTGGGCTGAGTCTTGGTTCTCGGTTGAACTTTGCGCAACGGTTGTTGTGCTCTTCGATGCTCTGGTCGATTTGGGTGCCGCCTTGGGGCGTCCCCGACGCGGTAATTCGGGTGTGGTGACCATTGTAGATTCCTCCTCCACGCCATCCTCGTCTACATCTTCGGCGTTATCTCCCAGTAGAGGATCATCCCCGGCATCGAAGCTGTTTTCGTAGTCATTTCGCACGTATAAATCTCCATTCTCATCCCCGTTTTCGTCGCCATTTACATCGCTATCCGAGAATAAAACCGGGTCTGCTTCCCTATCCATCTTCTTCCCTCTGTTCCGTGTGCCATTCAGGTGGTTCAAAGATGGTGCGTTGATTGAGCGGTTTGTCAATGGAGATACCTCTTGCCGTAGTTCACTCCTCGCGCTGCCCAGCCCCTTGCCATCCGAAGGACTTGACGAGAGGATGTCGCGCTGCGGGCTTTGGGAGGAGCGCAGACCAGGTGTCCTTCGGGGAGACCCAGTTAATCCGGTTTTCATGGGTGATCTTGCAACGGGGGGGGGGAGATAGGGCGCGCGTGTACCATTAGCACCGTTTAAGAAATCAGCTGGGCCCGGTCCGTTGCCTATGTGAATAGAATTTTGACTTGGTGAGATGTTTTCGGCTTCCGGGAAGGGAGCTTCACACATACCCTCATCCATAGACATGCCATCGGAACCGATGGACTCTCTGTCAAACCCATTTTCTTTGAACGGGGATTTCTCAGGCGACGAGAAAATTCCATCAACCTCCTCCATTCCATGTTCATCTCGCTTGCCTTCCTTTAGGGTAATACCTGTGCGCCTGTCGCCAATACCAGTATTAGTATTTGATTTTCGATGGGCGATGGGCGATAGCCAAGAAGTCATCCGCTGCCTGCGATGGGTCAAGGGCGAGGGATTGCTCACCTTCCAGCTTTACCGACGTTGGAGTAATCATAATCGCGAGCTTTCGCCGGCCCTCGGGGAGCCATGGTTGCGGATGTGAGCTGCTGTGGGAAAAAAAAAAGGGTCAACAGGCTGTAGTCGGAGATAAAGGCAGATGGAAGATGCGGTAGCTTGTGGCGATGTGATGCTCAAGCGGTTAGCGAGGGGTTATTTGGGTGAATTGGGGTCATAAAGCCGTCGTACGAGGGGAATTCCAGCTTGAGGGTGAGAAAAGTCCAGCGAGGTAGTTGGAGGGGACTTGGAATTCATGACGCGCGGGAGTGCCACTAGTCCGGAACGGTTTGGGACGCGTTACCCTACATCTGTATACTTGACTATCTTCAATAACCTACCACGAAGGAATCCTTTTTTGGGGGGGGGGGGCCTCCATTTAAATTATTTTGTATTTTACTGTTAGACATGCCATATTATATTGTGCGTGTTTGCATTGGTATCGTTCACTGTGTGTGCATTGATTGAGACTTGATTTGCAGGACGTCGCTGTAGCGACTCTAGCAGATCAAACATCAACATATTATTGTTGGGTAGACACGTCAAGCCAGCTGGTACCACCTCAGTATATAATGGCCATTGGGCGTGCCTTTCTGCATCCTACGAAGCTTAGAGGCTGGTGTCGTGTTAGAGTTAGATTGAAATGTGTCGCTGACCTACGGCAGATTAACCCGGTGTCCCGGACCTGCTCGGGGTCGATTGAGTGATGTGGAGATAATACAAGTTATGAACAATTGTAGACGATAGTAGGTATTATAACCCATCGGTGCGGGATCATTTGGGCATTTTCCAGGCCACGGTTTCACGGGGCAGCCCAAATAGCTGAACCGAGCCTCTGGGGTGGCAGATATATATTCTATTCTTGCAATGTAAGGAGACCAGGAGTTAATAGCCAAATACCCACCAATTAATACAATGTATATACCAATAAAGGAAGCACAGGAATACCAAGTATGCGGTATGTCGACTTCCAATCAAGTTCTAAAATACATCGGGATTTCCACCAATGTTGCACACTATCAAGAAAATCTCTTAATATAAACTAATCAGAAAATTAAATCCACTCCTTACAGTTAAGGACAGGTAGTTCCAGAAAAGCCTAGATGATATAGCTATATAAGAAAATTTCTTACATCACAGGATCGATAGCTCAGTTGGTAGAGCAAGCGGCTGCAGTTCCGCCTCCGCTAGGTCTCGCGTTCGAATCGCGATCGGTCCTTTCCTTTTTTCTTTTTTATTGGCCTCTCTGGTGAAGTTGTTGAGGGGTGGTGAAGGTCTGGTTAGCCGATAAGACAGATAAGAAACTGATTCCTGAGCAGTAGTACCGAGCTTACCCCAAGGATTCGTGCGGGTGAGACGAGATCGTTGGACAAAGTGCATATATATTCTGTAAAAGAGAGTACTATTAGACATCGAGGTCAGATTAACGCTCTGATAACAACGGAGTTGTCTGTCTTGCTGCGATTACGCTTTTCGGCAAATGCTCCACACTTGAACCTCCACATAATCCCAAAAACTAGATAGTCATTTTTCAGCCAATCTCTCCATCGAAGGATCGATAGCTCAGTTGGTAGAGCAAGCGGCTGCAGTTCCGCCTCCGCTAGGTCTCGCGTTCGAATCGCGATCGGTCCTTATTTTTTACCACTCTTCTGTCTACTTCTCTTTACTACTCTCCACTCATCCGTCGATTTTATTCCCCTTTAATATAAGTCGTACGTACGGGGCACCAATATTGATATATTTCCACTTTTTTTGTCGTGGTTTGGCCTACTGTATTCCGTAGACAACAAGCAAAGTGGGGAACGCGCTCCGCGTTGCGCGCACGCGGAGCTATGTTCACCCAAATAGGCAATGGGCTGGTTCTTCAAGGTTTTTCATGGATCAATCAATTGAGCTTTCTTCCCCTTTCATCACTGCTGAAAAGAAGAAAGAAAAAACACAAAAACATGCCTAACATGGGAGACTCAACTCAAGATTCTTCCACTCCTACCCTCGAATCTGTTACTCCTGTAACCTTCAACCCCCCAAGCATTGACAGAACCCTTCTTCTCTCCGGCGACTCCTACGCCTACTACTCGCCATGTCCTCCGAGTATCACCCTCCTCACCACACCCACAACTACAGATGAGACTACGCCACTGGAAACCCTGGGCGACAGCCTCGTCCTTGGCGTCGACGAAGCCGGCCGCGGCCCCGTCCTCGGGCCCATGGTTTACAGCGCCTTCTACCTACCGCAAGACCTCCACCGCTCCCTTCTCTCCAGCGAATACCACTTCGATGACAGCAAGGTGCTCACGCCCATTGTGCGGGCGAATCTGATGCGCCAGCTCTGCTCACCGGGCACGAACCTGTACAAGTCGTGTGGATGGGCAGTCAAGTTGCTCTCCGCGCGGGATATCTCAGCGGGCATGATGCGTCCTGCAACGGGAGTGTACAATCTCAATGCACAGGCGATGGATGCGACGATCGAGTTGATCCGGGGCATTGTCGAGGAGCGCAAGATGAATGTGAAAGAGGTGTATATCGATACGATTGGGAATCCGGCGACATATCAGAAGAAGCTAGAGAAGATTTTCCCTTCGTTACGGATTACGGTGGCGAAGAAGGCGGATTCGTTGTTTCCTTGTGTTAGTGCGGCGAGTGTTGCGGCCAAGGTTACGAGGGATGTTGCGTTGGAGGTGTGTCATGAGGCGGTGCAGGCTGCACAAGGGGAGGGGGAGAGCTGGGGAAGTGGGTATCCATCTGATTCGAAGTGTGTGGGATGGTTGCAGAGCAATATGGACCCGGTGTTTGGGTGGGGGAATGAGTGTCGGTTTAGCTGGGGGACTGCAAAGGAGATGCTGGAGTTGAAGGGTGGGGAGAGGGTGGAATGGGCCGTAGAGGATGAGGAGAACACGCAGATTATGGATTTCTTGTTGAGTTCTGGGAATGCCTCCAAGAAATCGGATCAGGGGCTTCGAGACTGGTTTGGGAGTAGACCGGCGGAGGTTCTATAGGTTATGACTCAGGTTGGAAAGGTGGGAGGTGAAAGTTGAAAGAGTAGAATCTTATATCTCTTGAATTAGGTGCATGATAATAATGCTAGTTATGATACCCCATCCTCATTAATAGTGTATGAGCCAGAATGCCACTAGGCAAAAGAAAATTATGCCATAAGAAAATAAAATGATGGTTGCTTCGAATCTGTCGGGTATCTTTTAGTTCGAGGTCTGACAAATATCTCCTCACATATCCAACCTCTGCAGTATTCTAGTGCGATATATGGAATAAGCAATGCCAAACTCGCATTACATCGTTGCGGACGAGAAATAGTAGTTATCCCATAGATACTCGTAATCCTCAACAATGCTGCCCACGAGGTCAAGAAGAGGCTTGCCCTTCATCCTTCCGGTCAACCCTTTCAACATGGACCTATACATGTGTTAGTATCTCGCTCCTTCACCGTGATTGAAGGGACGTCATATACTTGGTGATGTTCTCATAAAAACCCCCTCGTAACAGCCACCAGCCCATGGCCCAGCCCCTCTTCCTCAACTCTTCTCGTTCAAGCCCTGTGAGTCCGCGGAGGCCGCCAGCGACTCTCTCTCGGAAGTCGGCCTTGGCGAGCTGTCGGCAGCCATACTCCATACCAAAGCCGATCAGCCAAGGCCTCCAGCTTCGTCGGTCACCGCTCCATCGCTGGAGCGCAAGTGCATAGACTACAGGTCTAAGAATGTGCAACACCTCGGCTAGCTGGCCCTGCCCGGTAACCCGGTGCAATAGTGCCTTTGGTGGCTTGATATCATCGGCCGTGAGAACCTTGGAGATGAGATAGTTCGAAACATCGTTCACATCAGGGAGCGATGGAAGCGAAAGCCCCGTGCGAGGCATGGTCCAGCTGATATCCGAGGACCGGTCGCTGACAGGGCTCTGCATCCCGTTCCACTCACTGGTGTCCTCCTCCTCAGTTGATCGCGGGTCCGCTTCACGCTCCGGAAGCGGGGGGCTGACGAGCGGCCGCGAATTTGTGAGGCGGAGCAGGAATAAGCGACAAACTGCTTTGATAATTTCAATCAGGACGACAACACGCCAGCGAGCCTTTTCGCCGCGGCGCCGCGAGATCATTTCCCATAGTAGTTCTGTATACTGAACCGTTTGGAGGGTGAGGGCGACTTTGTGATATAATGATGACTGGGAAGTCCAATACTTTGTGTACCGGGTATGGGGGGTGGGTGGCGGTCGAGGGATGGTTGCCGGGAGCGAAGCGATGACTCGCGAAATCAAGGAATCATGATATATTGATAACAACTGAACTCCAGAGTGCACTGCACAATCTCGTTAGACGCGACGCCTGTAGGGTGGAATGGCCCTTTTCAACGTACCGCATTCTGATGGAATCTCTGAATCGCGATAGCGGCCTGGCGGCTGTCAATAAGAAGTTCATTCTGGGCTGCGGTCATGACCAACCTGGGATGATATAAGACAACGATCGGAGCGCCGACTCGACCTGGCTTACCGAGCTCGCGTTTTTGGTCACGAACTCCTCATACATGGGCAGCCATTTTGACGGTTGCAGAAGTACTGCAGGAACTGGATTTCTAGACTTCCAAGCTGAATCCATATCTAGGGGGTGGAAGGGCCATTAAAGAAAAGAGAAGAAACAGGAGAATAGAGACGAAAGTGAGGAGTGGGACTCAAGCAAGCAGGCCTACGCTGAAGGATAAACTGACCACCTGCAGGTTCAAGCGGGAGCAATAATAGTACCTAGGTAATAATCCTAAGCACAACGAGAGAGAGGCGTGGATGGAATGAAGATGTGAATGAGATAAGGAGGGCCGGCACGTGTCCCGCGTCTGCCAAGGAGGGCCAAAGGAAGCCGAGGTCTGGAGAAAGCTGTTGCTGGGGCTGGGGGCCGCTGGGGTGGACCTCTTTTACTCGTCAAGGTTCCCAGTGACAATTCCGGCCTGCTGCTCTCGGATGCGCGAATAAACGAAACCTTCATTTGCTGTACAGAGAGTAATGACGGCTGTTATTATCAAGATTCTTCTGCAGGGGCAAATGCAACAAGTATAATCTCCATCCCCGGGGTATGAGCCTCATCTTCGTCACCTGCTATACTGAAGCGTTTGTGAAGATTTTGGAGCCCAAAATAGCACTAATTAATAAGGGCCGTGAGACTCATGAGTGATATGGAGTGTATAGTCTAATTCAAACACATTATTACCTACTATTATAAAGGAAACCCTGTAGGTCTGCGCAGACCATGGAATCGGATATACGCCCGTGATGATGCCTACGCAGGGCCGTAGGGCCTTGCCATTGGATCATTTATGGCCTGAAATGGCTTGCTAGCTATGTTATACACAGTACATTTTTATATAATTATAATGCACTGTTCTTAAAAAGTTCATTAGTAATATTATTTATTATTTTATCTCAACCTTCAAGCCCGCTGAGCGAAGCGAGGCTTCCAGGCTTGTATTCACCTATCCAAAAATATTGCCACTATGCTTCTAAATCTGTCTGGAAGTTCCGTCACCATAGGATTAATCAATTATACCGACCTATTCCTATTCATCTGCAAACTTCCAGCACCCACCTTGCCGCATGGCTTCTCGGTACCGCTCCTTCACCTTCTCTCTTTCAAACTGGCGCGCCTCCTCACGGTCCTTTTCCAACTCCTGCGTGCCAGGCATGTCTGTACGCCAGAAGCCGGGTGGTGTACCCGGCCGTTGATGCTGGTGCCGGTGCCTACCAAAACGATTAGCGAAGGATCGCGCCCTCGCCTCACCCAGAAGTTCCTGGCGTTTTTCTGGGCTTAATGTATCAAGTAGACGTTTATCGTCTCCCAAATAGTCCTCGAGAAGTTGCTGATCCTCTTCCTCCTGCTGTTGAGGGTTTGATGGATTGACTAGAAAACCAAAGCGTGCCATTGCGCGGAACTTGTCTCCACAACAGCCAGGGCGTGTGCAGCCCTCAATGCATTTTCGCTGGTCTTTCTTTCGGACAACTTCGCTAAAAGCATAATCAAGCCCTTGGTTGTAATCTGGATTCAGTTTGAAATGGCCAAGGCCTAGTCGATGTACTGGCCGAGCTCGGTATGGTTCATCGTCAGGCAACACTTCTAGTTGGCCTGAATCTTGTGTCTGATGTAGCTGTGTGTTTGCACTTTCTTGTTGTGCGTGTAATGTATCTTTATGTGATGACTCTAAGACAGTGGTGATCTCGGGTGTCATAGCAGGTGTGCTGCTAGGGCTTGTTAACGGAGCGTCATTTTCTGGTCGAGAGCGGGATTTCTTAGGACTGTGCTCGATAGTACTTGCGTCTCCAATAAACCGGTGCACGGGTGCCGCCGCGTCAAGAAGCTTCGCTAGCCGATCCTCGCTTGATGGATTGCGCATCTTTGGTTTCTGTTTTGGGGACAATATCGTTTTCTCTCTTCTGCTGCGCGGAATGCTGTTCTCATCCCCATCCTCGGCTAACGCAGCTATCCTAGAGCTTGAATTACTGGAATTTTTCTTTCCTTTTGTGGATGATACTTGGCTGAACCCATTGGTTGTTCTTAAGTTGCCATCGACGGGCTGAAGGACTCTCGGCCACTTTGCGAGCCGGCCACTTTGGTCGAAAGTAGGGTTCTGCGGCTCTGCGCGTTTTCTTGATGATGATCCAATCGGAGCGGGTAAATCTCTCGGTGGAAAATCTCGAGCCACGTTGAAATTGTTTTTCTTCGTCGGAGTTTGGACCACATTGCCAATCTCATCCAAGTCTTGAGTCCCAGCAATTTCGCCTGGAGATGAAGAGGCTAGTAAGGGACTAGAAGACATGGTTTCGCTTTTGATAATGATGGGGCGATATGGTTCTCTAACCGTTGGGCTTCTTGGGGGTGGCAGGGTCCTGGGTAGAGAATCCTGAAATGCTGGGCGCTTCCGTTTCAACGTTCCATTGTTCGTAGCACTGGTTTTGACAAGGGCAGAAGCAGGCCGAGTTTCTTCACTTGAAGGTGGGTAATTCGAACACGCCAGAGCTGATTCCGAGTTTCCTGCATGTATCTGATAGTCATCTCCAGTTTGCGGTTTATCCTCAACGTTGCCTAGGGAGCTGTTTCGACCCAGTCCTGAAGCCTGGGATTGGGTAGAGTTGGCTTGAAGTGTTGGCCCTACTAGCAATGGCTCTTCCTGATCTCGAGCAGCACCTCTTTGGACCCGTTGAAATGTCACCGGAATACCCCCAACCATAAGGGAGAACTCTTGACCCCGGAGAAAGGTTTGGAGCCGCTCGAGCTTTCTCTTATGACGTTTGACCTGAGTCCTGAGCTCGCCGGAGGCTTGCGCAAGCGTCATGACTTGTTCGTAGAGCTCGGCGTATTTTGTACTGATGGTCTTCACTCCTTCTGCGCCGACGCTTGGCCTGTCCAGGTCACTCAGAACGAGTTCCGGGTCGTATGCCTCTTTCAGTTGGCGAGATGTGTCCTCAGTAAACTTGCTAGCTTCAAGATCCTCATCAGTTTGACGTAACTCCTTCTGTAGGTGAGAAATTTCGTCTTGCAGTATCACTATCTCAGCATTTGAGTTGTCACGTGCCTCTTCGGCGATGTTGGCTCTCCTGTTGGCCTCCTTGAGCTGCGTGTCGCGGAGGGCGAGCTGTGCATTGAAATCTCGGTAAGCATTGTCGAATGACTGTTCAAATGATTCTGAAACAGAGATGTGAAGTTGTTTAAGGACATCCATGGAGATTTGTGCGAACGCTCTCTTGACGGGTTCGATCGTGTCGAGGTCGAGAACGCGTTCTCTGGCGCGGTATGTCCCTAACTACTCCTCGTAGTATGAGTAGTACTCCGAGGAAGAGTCGCTTATCGTATCAAAATTACGGTACGACTCATTTGAACCGGAACATCGCCTTCGTCCTCGCCATCATGTCGCCTAAAGAGTTAACTGTATAATAAGAGCCATCAGTCACAGTGATTCAGTGGTTCTTGGAAAGGATGAAATGAGGTTTGTCGATTAGCCCACTGGGACGATCCTTGGTTAAAACGTAGCTAATTCAGCAGTAAATTTCGGAGAGGTGTTCCGAACCATGCTGCCAGTCGTCGTTGTAGCTGAACCAACCCCCAGGAAAAGGTGAAAGAAAATCAGCCACTCAAGCTGAGGCACGGGAGTCAAAGGGACCACCGGGACTTAGAGAAGTTGAGACCTAATAATTATTACACCTTGGCTAAAGACGCGTTTTAATCGAAAATGTCAACGTTACGGATTCGAGTACGAGTAATTACAGAGGGGTTATCAGTGGCCAAGCTTGCTCTTAGATAAGCTCCTCCTTAAAACAATCTCGAGAGAGTACTCATCTCGTTGATCCACTGGTTTTCCAGCTGTATTGCAGATGTGTGCGACAAAATGCCAAAGAGACCAAATGAATTTGACGATGAGAGAGCTATGTTTTCTTGTCCGAAGCGTGCTCGCACTTCGGAAGCCGATTACATCCTCGATTGTTTTTCCCGCTTGAGTGATGAGATCTTGCTCCATATACTGTCTTTCCTTTCCATGCCATCGCTACTTACATGCCAAAGGTATCAAGTTCTGGATAGAATTTTTATTGTCAAGGCAAGCTTACAGTGAATCTATTAAGGGTGTCCCGTCGATTTTATGAACTGGCTGGAGACTCGGAGCTTTGGAAAAGGAAATACTATTCTCAATGGGTACGACCTCGCGCGCGTCGATTAGCGAATATCAGGCGCAATTCTCTTCCCGCATCAAAATTCGAATACTCTCCCAAGGTATCAACATGGTTGGATCATGCCCACCTAGATCGTCGAGAAAAAGCTACAAATTGGAAGAGGCAGTATCAGCTTAGGCACAATTGGTCGAAAGGGGTTTGTAGGGTAACTCAAGTCGAGTTTCCCCAACCACCACACCCACCTATGCTGATAACATTTTGTGCTGGCTTTGTTTTTACCGCCGACTCACACTGCGGACTCCGGGCATGGCCTGCAGGAAACCCAAAGTCATGTTTAGCAACACTTTCTTTTACCCACTTGAAGTCACAGCCTATCTCAGCTCCGACCGCATTAACGGCGACTCGCGACCCGCAACGCAATTCGATTGAGGTGGTAGTGGGGTTTCAAGCTGGTTATTTCAGCATGTACACAATGGATATAACGGAATCACGCCTGAGGGTCCGCTTTTCTCGTACAGGGTCTGCTGATGGCGCAATAACCGCAATGGCCTCCTCTTTCCCATACCTCCTGATGGTTTCGGAACATAAGCTGCTATTATTGTATAAGCTTCTATTTGAGGATGAGGATTCGGACTGGCCGGAAAAAGCTCATCTACTAGCATCTTTGAAAGCGGATAGTATTTTGGAGCCAATGTCGCTCTCTGTCCGTGTCGCAGGTTCCGGGATCATCTCATCCGTCGTGTATAGCTTCTTTCACATCGGCTGTGGCTGGTCATTGGGAATCCAGGAGTTGCGCTTTGATAACAGTGGACAACAGATAGGCTCGCGTCTCACAACTACGGTTGACTGTCAGTATGGCATTGTGCCCTTGCATCGTCTCTCCCAGTCGAGGAAACGGCGATACTCTACTTTGGACGGTGAGGGGTCTGCTGGGGGGCTATTCACACACTCGCCGGAACCCTCCATTATACACCAAGAGCCGCCAACCTCGGTGTCTTACTCCCACCCGTATCTTTTAACATCCCACGCAGACAATACCCTGACCGTGTACCTCGTTGTTTCCACGTCACAGAGCCTATTTATTAAAGGCGGTCGAAGACTCTGGGGTCACACATCGTCCGTTCTGGCAGTACAAGTTAGTGATCGCGGCAAAGCGGTATCCGTTAGCTCCGACGGAGACGAAGTGAGGATATGGGAGCTTGAAGGCCTCATCTCGTCTTTCGGGACCCAAAAAGTTCTTCAGGGGGATAATGGTATTCGGGTTCACCCCGGAAAACATGACCACCGAAAGTATGAAGGTCTTGGTCTACTAGCGGATATTGTTCGTTCTGAAAGCAATTCACCTTCGACAGACATGCCCAATACCTTGACCCAAATGCGTGATTGCATCGGATTTGATGAAGAGCGTGTACTTTTACTTCGGGAAAGGGAGCCCGGGGCGCAACTTCTTGAGTTTTATGACTTTACGTGAATGGTTGCCCAATTTGTTAATGAAAAGTGAGGCTGGACCTCAAGAAGCAAATCTTAAATAAGAAGCCAGTTCCCTTAGAGAATTGTAAAGACGATCTTTTTATATCCAGCAGGAATCCTGTTTGTTCCACAAGGTACCTGCGGACCGGCTCTCTCACGGAAAGTGCAGTAGAAATGCTCATGGTGACGACGACCAAGGTTCAATGGACCGAGGACCTTGGAGGGTAGTATAAGAAACGTTCCGAACAGCAGTCGATCCTCCCACAAATCCATTATCTTATTATTGTGATACTGGTAAGATTTCCTTCAATCATGTTCCTTTAAAATAACCGCTTTCACTGCCTTCACTGCTCCAAACTGAAGAGGGTTGATGATATGGCTACAACATAACAGTTATAGCCACCTTACACACTGGTGCATCGATTTTAACCTGTCTGTTGTCACTTTGAAAGCTGTTGATGGATTCCCAAGTTAGCCAGGAACAAAAGGCAACTCAATGGCCAGTGCCTGGTCTCTCCAAAGCATTCTATGGAGAGACAGGAATGCATAGATAATTAACCGGTTGTACAGGTTTCACCACCTTGGCTGTGTTGACGAGCCCGCTACAACCACTGCCCACCATGTCCAAGATATCTTCGAACCTCCCTACACCAACTCGCTTGGTTTACTTACAAGACCCTGTCACACAACCATCGACAGATCTTATCGGGAAAGAAAACCAAAATTACACAAGAAGCGAGCCGAGGTAGGGGGGTCTCTCATGGTCCAAAAAGCGAAAAATGAGAGGTAAATCAAAGAAACCAGAAATGCGAGAGAGAAGATGATACCATCTAGTAATGAGATGGTGAAGAGGGTTTTACCCCTTAACAGCGACGTATTTGAGGAATTGGGCACAAAGTGCAGCATTTCCAAATTCCAAGGCAAAAAAAGCCCTGCAGGAACCACGGGAAGCGTTCCCCCGCACCAAACGTTTAGCATATCTCCATTTTTTTTTTTTTAATTTTTTTTATCTGCATTTGATCTTTCCGCCCCTGCTAAGCACTAAATTTCTGATCGAGATTTTCACCCCTCGAAACAAAGACAAAAAAAATAAGGTCTTCTGCAAAGCCTTCGTGTTTCGATCTATAATCTTAATCCCCCTTTCTTCTAATCAATATGAGTTTCCAAGCTGGAGGTCGTGGATGCTTTAACTGTGAGTTCTTATGTCTCTGATGGCCACCATGTCATCAACGATTGCCACAGAGCTTTTTGTACTGTGTGGCCGTCCTCTTTGTGTCCTGCAGTTAGGCTAGAGGTCCTCATTCTTTCGATGTTACACATTTGCCATCACTTTGGGTCTCAAGTCAGGCTTGCTTGAGAGAAAGAAAAAAGAGGGAAAAGAAACTTCATGTTTTTTCTCTTTCAGTGTCTTTTCTTCCAACAATTGCTCTGAACTTGGCCATTTGTGCGTGGGTGTTTCTGCAAGTTTTGAGGAAATCTTGGCTTCGTCTCACTGCCTTCACAATTTTTGGTGGGGGACTCAAAATAGGCTAACACTTCTTGATTTTGAATCTAGGCGGTGATGCCTCTCATCAGGTAAATATCTTTCTGCCCATAAAATTACGAGGATGGCCTTGTATGTGTTGGAAGCAAGAACGCTCACAAAAATATGTCCTATTAGGCCCGCGATTGTCCTAAGAAGGGTACCCCTACTTGGTACGTCATATTCTATTCTTGTTCGCTTAAATACTATCTCCTACTAATATATCATCTTTAGCTACAACTGTGGTGGTATGCTTTCTCATTCCTTCTTCCTTAAACCATTGTTTCTTTCTTATACGGTTATTTCATTCTTATCTGACCGCTCATTGTGAATTGCAGGACAGGGACATGTCAGTAAGTTATCTTATGCCAGAATTTAAAGTTAAAAGTCATTACCAAAGTCATTAATCTAACTCACTATAGGCCGTGAATGCACAGTAGCTCCCAAGGAGAAGTCTTGTTACCGTTGCGGCGGCGTCGGCCATATCTCTCGCGAATGCCCCCAGGCTGCCCCCGCCGACGGCCCCGCCGCTGGTGGCCAGGAGTGCTACAAGTGTGGACGTGTTGGTCACATTGCTAGAAACTGCTCTCAGGGCGGCAGCTACGGTGGTGGATACGGTGGCGGCGGCTTTGGTGGCCGTCAACAAACCTGCTACTCCTGCGGTGGATTCGGCCACATGGCCCGTGACTGCACCCATGGACAGAAGTGCTACAACTGTACGTTTTTATTTTCATATCCCCCCATAGGTCTTATCCAACATGCTCACACAATTGGTTTTTATTAGGCGGAGAAGTTGGACACGTCTCCCGTGATTGTCCCACAGAGGCCAAGGGCGAGCGGGTTTGCTACAACTGCAAGCAACCCGGCCACGTCCAGGCTGCTTGCCCCAATTAGTTGAATCCTACACTTTCTGGATCATTTGTCTTCTCTTGTGCCCTCCATCGTTACATTGGGGACCAGGGTGCCATGGGGAGGGAAAACAAAAACACTTTGGGGAAATCTTTCCGCTTTATATCCGGCCGTTTCTCCTCCTCGCTTTGTGTGAAACCGTCTGTCTGTGTTCGCTTTCCCGTTTTTTTCCCGCCCTCCTTAGCCAACCCTCCCAAAAAGTAACGAAATCGCAGCTTGGATTTTGTCCTGGCTTATGGAAACCTGGTTCTTAATGACTTTCTCCTCACGTTTCGCCCGTCCGTTCAATTTTTAAACAAAAGCAACGATATCTTTTTGAAATGATATCTTCCTTGCCATTGAATCATGCTTAACGACTTTCTGCCTTTCCGATTCTCCCAAATACGGGGCAGGCACGACGCGAGTTTAATTTCAGGGACTGATAAGGTGGTGTTGCCTGGGTTGCAGGTGGATCAGTGTGATATGTGGAATGATTCTCTGGAAAAGCAAGCAAAAGTGGGGGAAATGGGGGATTTGTGTCTTTAGTGACATCTAGCATTTCAACAAAAAAAGAAAAAAAGGACTTTGATTGCATGCTTTACCTATATACGGCTCTCTCTGATCTCTTCCTTGCTGAAACTTGGGAGGTATACTTGCTAGATTACTAATCGTAATTTTTGGGATGGTTAAATGCTTGCTTGGGTGATAGTTTTCTATATCTAAGTAGCTCGTGTGATCCGTTGTATGTTGGCTCATCCTACTTGATCTTCCAATTTTTCTCAACTACATGCTAAATTACGATGCTTAGTCGGGAGTGGGTTTGAGAGCATGCTGGACTTTCGTGGCCATGTCCAGGTTCGATACATTATCTTCAACTTATGTACAACACACTAGACTTGATTGTGCATCAATGAGCCAAGGAAGAGCCTCACGAGCTGCAGCTACACATCATTGCCCGCTGAAATCTAGGAACATCCCCACAGAAACGCTCCTCCTCGTCCTTATCTAGGCCCCATTCCTCATTGAACGGATTAAGAGCCATCTGCATTACTCTTCCAAGGACGTCACGATCGCCACGACGCTCTACGCGATCAATGACTTCATCGAGAATCCAGCCTCGAGGGATGAACTAATGAGACCGGGATATTGGTGTTAGTGGATGACATAAGAGGAAATACCGTCTTATGGACGGGCCCTTACGTTTGGATTGACCTCCTTCATGGCCTTTTGTCTTTCTTCGTCGGTATTGGGGCCCCAGTCTTCGAGAACCCGCGATCTCCAGTGACCAAGCCATTTCGCGATGCGATCTCTTGCGGTCTCGTCAGTGTATCCAATTCCGCCGAATCCTTCACTGTGGAAGAATATGGGTGCCACTTCTTTTCTTCCAGGTTCGGTTTCAAGATCAGCAAGGGAGACTTTGGAAAGTCGTCTGAAGAAATGGTTGAAGTCGAGCTCTAGAGCTTCTAGTGTGTCGAGGATTTCTGAGAAGAGTTCCTGGAAATCTGATTCCTTTTGGGTTTTCAGTCCTAGGCGTTTGGTCATAATGCGCTTGTATTCGTTTAAAAAAACTGCCCGAAATTCGTCGCCGGTTCGTTCGATAATGGTTTCTGCGCGCTTGACAACAGTGGGAGAGTCTTCTTCTTTTAATCCCTTGGTTGCGAAGGTCTCCTCGTCCACTAGGGGTCCGGCACCGATAAGCTCTCCGAGACATTCCCCGAGTCGGACTAGATTCCACCAGATGACTGACGGCTGGTTCTTGTATGAGTATCGTAGCATATGATCATCGTGATTAGGCGTGTATTGCGGATCAAAGTTGTCCATGAAAGCAAAGGGGCCGTAATCAAGTGATAGACCATAGATGGATGTGTTATCCGTGTTAAGGACGCCGTTCATAAAACCATACGCCTGCCATGCGGCCACGGTCTTTGCATTGCGTCGCGCTATCTCTCTGTATAGCCTCGCGAATCTATTTTCCTCCACGCCTTGGTGCTCCTGTATTTCATCTCTCGGAATGTCCCGGGCGGGATCTTCAACGGAATCAGGACTTTGGTCCTTACCCAGCGATACGGCGCCCGGCAAAGCCTCCCACCCTTGGAACACTTCTTCCGCCACAAAGGTTGCTAGTTTTCTCACTAGGTCTCGGTCTCCACGAGAATGCGGAAGGTCGAAGGTCCCAATCCTCAGCCACGACTGAGCGAAACGAGCTACTATAGCGCCTGGCTCAATGCGCTCGCGCAGAACTTTTGACTTGGGTAACAAGGAAAGGGACAGAGCTCGGGTGGTTGGGATCCCGAGCGCAGATAGAGCTACACAGAGAATCAGTTCCCGTTAAGCAACCTCAATACTTTGTTTGGTTTGGTTACCTTCTGATACAACATATTCACGAATGCTCGATCGTAAGACGGCCTTTCCGTCTGCAAAGCGTGAGTAAGGTGTCTTTCCGGCTCCTTTTAGTTGAAGTTCGTATCGTGCGCTAGTCTCTGGATTCGTGCATTCGAAAAGACTGATTGCCCGCTGCTGAAGGTTAGCCCAGTTGATCTTATAAATTCTTCATTGCGACCTTTTTTTTTTCCCGGATGCTTACGCCGTCTCCGAGTTGGCCGGCCCATGAACCACTACTTCGAGTCAATTCTGGTTTGCCCTGACGGCGATTTTTGAGCGACTTACAATTGCCATCCTGCGAGATTGCTCAGCAACATTGGCAAGTAAACACAATTGCTAGAGAAAATGAACATACCTCCATAGCACTGAGCCCAGGGGTAAACACCTCCTTTCTCCTCATCCCAGAAGATCTCATTCCCCGACACCAAAGCCTGAAATTGAGACGTTGACTCCTCTCCC
This sequence comes from Aspergillus conjunctus, assembly GCA_027569095.1. Lineage (NCBI taxonomy): Eukaryota > Fungi > Ascomycota > Eurotiomycetes > Eurotiales > Aspergillaceae > Aspergillus > Aspergillus conjunctus. Next base: position 159,711 of record JAPDEL010000038.1, on the reverse strand, counting down.
GGCTTCAATCCGAGATCCTGCAGTGCCTTGGGGCTGACCCCCAACAATTCCGCATTCTCGGTTGGTTCGGGGCGCACGAAAGTGTACAGGGCATTCTTTACCAGACGGGGCCCGAGGGTTTGTCGTGGAGCGTCATGGGAGGCTTTGGGGGTCTCAAAAGCAGGATCCGGGGGAAGTTTAGACGTGAAAACGTTGGATTTGGGCAGTTCCGTTAGGGAGAGCCCTTTGGACGTGGCGGAGATTTGTGCAGCCATTTGGCTTAAGCGGCTATGGAGAACCTGTGATTGATGTAGAGCACTGCGAAGCGACATGTAAGAGTGGTGATGCGGCGGAGAGTATAGTATACGGGATGTGAATGGCCTGGAATGTCACTAATTATTAATTTCCAGTCAGAGGGGCTGGGCGTGTATTATTTTGATAATAACGACTACTGATGGCGGGACAGGGGTTCTTCTCCCCTCGCCAAGAAATGACATCATTTGAAGGATGGCCCAGGAGGATTAATAATTATTGTCGTGATAGTTATTGAGAGGCCGAGAAGGTAATGATATGATCAGTTCTCATTGAAGCTGGTCTAGCTCCAGAGATCAGTGGACTTTAACACATGATTTCGGTGCATTCTACCATGCATAAATCCCCTGCCCTTGACCTGGGGCGTTCTATACTTACGCATCATTAGAATGAAGCTGCGAACATAGGGTTCGAATAACTGGGATACTCCTGTGATCCAGGCCAAGCTCCTTTTTGATTATTGCACATCCTAATCAAAAATCATGTCTATCGGGGTAAATAATGACCCCGATCCAATCGTGGGTCGAAAAGATGGAGAAGAACGGAAATGCCGCCGCTCTCCACTGTAGTCGCTCGCACAGTACTCCGTTTTCCCCATCCAGCGAGCACGCATATTAAAGCGCGGATCACACCACGGGTGGGTTAGTGGTGATTCATCAGACGTTCCACCTCGATTTCAACACCTCCTTTGACTAGCATTACCTCGAAGCGCATTTCACAAATATGATGAATCTCGAGTCCCCTGTTCCTGTTGTTCAATTGAATGATGGTCTTTCTATTCCTGTGGTGAGTTTATTCGCCCGTATAATACCGCTTTCTCCGGCGGTGTCGTGACTTGTCGAACAATTTCCCTGGTTTAGACCAAGTTGAAAAGCTGAAACATAAACCAAAAAAGATTGGCTACGGAACCGGAACTGCTTGGTATAAAAATTCCGGTGATAATGATATTAATCGCGAGCTAGTCGAATCGATAAAGACTGCTATTAAATTGGGATACCACCACCTTGATGGGGCCGAAATATATGGTACGGAGCGAGAACTTGGTCTCGCAATCAAGGAGAGCGTCGTTCCCAGGGAGAAGCTGTTTGTGACAACCAAGGTGATAACGAACATTGCGGATATCCCAAAGGCCATTGATGCGAGCCTGGAGAAGCTTCAGCTGAGCCATGTTGACCTGTATGAAATTACCCCCACCAAACCTCACAGGAAGCAGAGTTAGAGTGCACACATATCAAGTCGGTTCTTATGTTTTTTAGGTACCTGATCCATTCACCCTTCTTTGCCAAGTCAGACAGCGAGCTCCAAGAAGCATGGGCTGCTATGGAGAAGGTCAAGGCAGACGGGAAAGCCCGGTCGATTGGAGTGTCCAACTTCTTGCAGGGACACTTCGAGACGCTTCTGAGGACCGCCAAGGTCGTGCCGTCAATTAATCAGATCGAATACCACCCTTATCTGCAACACGGCGGCCTTGTTACCTTCCATGAAAAGCAGGGGATTAAAACAGCCAGCTACGGTCCTCTCACACCTGCTACTCGCGCCAAGGGCGGTCCCCTCGATGAACTGCTGTCGAAGCTAGCTAAGAAGTACGGTGTTAGCGAGGGAGAAATCCTTTTGCGCTGGTCGATCGACCGCGGCACTGTAGCCATCACAACCAGCAACAAGGAATCTCGTCTTAGCAGCTACCTTGGGGCGGTGAGTTTCCGTCTGACTCCTGAAGAGGTCGAGGAGATCTCCACGCTGGGCCAGCAGAAGCACTACCGGGCCTTCTGGCAGGATAAGTTCGCGGCGGATGACCGCTCATAGTTTTTGTAATATGGCGACAAGGGGTCTCCTTGCTCCCTTTTTCTGACTGTGATATCATTTGACAATGGGATGGTTCGTGTGCTTTACGGGTAGCGCTTCAGCTTAGCTGAAGAAGGTGCTACAGGTTGATGCTTCTCTTATCTCACTGTGAAACCTCTGATTAATTAGATGATTTTGATTTTACCAAGACTATTGGCGGTGTTCCTTGTACTTGGAAATTTCCCGGAAACGGACCGGTTGAGGAGAGGTAGACAAAGGAGATTCATCAGTTATCTGTAGGTAGAAATAACAAGTAAATGAGAATTCTGTCAGTAAGAAGCGGATTGCATGCACCATGATAAGATGCGAAACATTATGTCGTAATAGACGGGAAGCCGATCTCGTTCACGCCATCATACTCTGTGTCGGTCACTACCTTAGTCGTAAGTTCCTAAACTGCCAAGCGTCTCTGCTTCGACCCCAGCCAGAATAGTTATTCAGACCACTCAACGAACCTGTATTCAATCCCGCACCCTAGCCACAACCTCCAAAAGAGAGCTCTGCCTTCCCTTCCTTTCCCACACCTCGTGTTTTTTTCTCCCCTCGTTTGGTTTGGCGTCCTCCCGTGAGAGAGCCTCTGGCTCCTACGCCCCATGGCCCGGACGGTTCGGCGATAGCGTCTCACAAAAACCCCACTGGCTGTTTGTCGCCATATCGCTTTTGCGAGCGACAGGACATTCTAATACTACTATCTTTATTAGCTATTTCTCTTACCTCCCCCCCTGGGGCAAATTTCTCACCGGTTATCGGAGCATCCTACGCCCTGCTTACTCTGGGTTCCACCCCTTTGGAAGGACGATCTTTTGCGCGTGCTGGTGTGGTGGAACAGGATCCGGAGAGTGGGTTTTCTGAGACGGGGGGAGGTCTCTTGAAACCCCGGGCGGCAATACCTTGTGATACAAGACTTGAAAGGGGGAGGGGGGAAAGCGATCTTGGACTTGACTATTCGTTTTCGACAATCACCCCGATTCATTGCGTTATCCCCCAACCTTCGCCAACAGTCGCGGTTCGGTCCGTCGACCGCGAGATACCTGCCTCGGGGGAATCCCTCAACAGCGCCTTGGGGGGGGGGGGAAGAGCAGAAGAAAAAAAAAAGGATCATATTCAGAACCATAGCTTGCCGTGAAGATTGTTTATCTCAGCGCAGTGCCATTTAGATTGGAAGTTGGGTATCATTCAAAGAATGTCTGGGAACCGGCCACCTCGCTCTGTCGATGATAATAAAAGAAGCTCCAAGTTTACGAGTGACCGAACAAGTCAATCTGATCAGGACCCAATCGACCGGCGACTAAAGCGTCTTCGGGAAGAGGTCCTTCCTATCTATCCGTTCCTTCTGACTGTTCCTACCGATGTGCCTTTTCGACTCGGAAACCGCTTCGTGAATAATTGGGCTGTGAGTAATGAGGGGCCGTTCACACCAGAGGAACAACAACTTCAGTATATGACATTCCTAACCCACCACGAGAGTGATTCCTTACTGGTAGCTGTTGGCGATTGGTCGGACGAGACGGGGAACGTGATGGCCGATCCGCGTTCGCGGCCTCAGAGTGCTGCAAGCACACCATCGAACGGCTCACTCAAAAAGAAGATCAGCTTGAACGATTATAAGAATAAAAGGAAAAATGGTACCTCGACCTTCCCTTTGGGCCAGGAAACTGCTCCTGGTCAAAGCGGGTCCTCCATCAATGTCGCTTATGAGAACCAAATTACCTCCAAAACTAGCCATGCAAGCGATACACACCACCGACTACCACACAAGACTCTTTCTCCCAATCTTTCAGCTCATTCTGATTTCGAACACGTAGAGCGCAAGCGCCCCCCTGACCGAGACTCAGACCGGTTAGCAATGCATGAAAAAGATGCGACTTTGCCCAAAAGACCAAGGTTATCGCCCAGCGGCGCGACGTCTCAGAAGGTGGAGCACTCTACCGTGAATGGACTCCCTACTCTCTTATCACCGACACTTCCTCCGACTTCAAGTAGCCCTCGGTTGCCGCGACTTTTGTCACCAACTCTACCTCCCGATCTCGAGAGGGAACTAGCCAAACTTGGCAATGAGATTGCGACTCCAGAGTCCCAGCATAGAACGGCCTCAAATGGCGACCCCCTAAAGGCGAAAGCGCAAAAACCAAAACCTCCTGCACGTGGTACGTCGCAGCTGGAGTCTGCCCCTGCTACCGGCTCTCAGAGATCTCTAAACTATATGCCCGAAAAGCACTCATCGGGTCAATTGGAAGCAACGGGGTCCTACGCAACTTCTTCCAAAATCAATTTGTCTTCTCAGGCGCCACACCAGCGTAGCACAAAATCTGTTCCAAAGCCTCAGTATATTGTAAAGTTGAGGTATGGACGGCCGAATCGAAAACGTGTTGAGGCTCTTCTCAAATTCTCGGGCAAGAAAAAACATCCTCATCGGGAATCGCCCACGAGAGAGTCACACGACACCGAATCATCATCCCACGGTACAAGCGCTGAGCAATCTCGACCCTCGGCATCTGGCCACCATAACAAGCCCTCTCGCTTGGACGGAAAATCGAGACCCTTGAGTAGCAGCACGGTCAATCCTCCGCCGCGAGACCGCTCGAAAGAATCGAGGACGTCCAGCGCGGAGAAGCCCCAGACTCCGGTTCCAAATTCGACCTACCAAGAAAGATCACGACCCGCATCGATCACACCAGCGAAGGATCTCAAACACTCGCACCGTTCTGAACTTCCCAGTAATGACGGAAGAGGGCATTCGCAGCCGGCGGCCAAAACAACGCCTGGCGATTCAACCTTTGCGGTTGTGACCACCAGGCAATCCCCTTCGCAGTCAGGCAATGCCGAAAGAAGTGGTGATCGTCGAGCATGGAAGGACGAATATCAGAAATACGGCAACCTTGGCCGCGAGCTAAAGCACGCCGCGGAACGGCATACCGCCAAGGAAAAGGTGACGAGCAGCGATGAAAAGCTCGCAGCCGTCACGGCAATTGAGGCCATACTCTGCTTTGTCCTCGCCTTTGTGGCTGATGACCAATCCAAGATCCTAACCCGCCAGATAGGCGATTCATCGTCCTGGTTATCCATACTCGCATACTGGCGCGTCGTCAAAAAGAATAGCTACCCTTATCCACCACTCTACAGCCTGTGTCTTATCCTCGGTGCTGTCTCCTACGACGCTATCCATGCCCTTGATCTAGAACGGCTCGTGATCACACCATTACCAGGGGAGCATACCCCGGTCCCCACTCCAGCAAGTGATGGACATTCGGTGATGTCGGACGAGAACAAGAGGAACCTGAAAGAGTTTCTCGAGTTGAAAAACCGACTCCCCGAGAGCTACAAGGAATCCCAGCGACTCTGGCACGAAGCTGGAAGAGGTCTCTCGGAGGACATTCTCGCACGCGAGTTCCCAGATACCTGGTCAAAACGCTCGAGAAATTACTCTGAGCAGGGCAAAAAGCGCCTGAGGCCTGGCGATTATTCTGGGGACATATACATTCCTCTAGGGAAGACAAGTACCGCCGTGGAAATTATTCGGTTTAGTAGCGCCATTTTAAGGGAGTGGTGTGCAAGGGAAGGCATAGAATGGTCGAGTCGACTTGACTTATGAAGAGCCGCTTTCTTCCTCTCCTCTCCTTCCTATTCTTTTCCCTCTTTTTCATTCCTTTTAACTTTCCTTGTTTAATTCCTTTTATCCCCCCCTAATATATTAGGTAACCTATCTTTTTTTTTACACCTTTGACCTCACCCAAGCCCCTCCCTCCGCCTTTCCTCCCTTTACGATTTGTGGCATGGGGTTAGCATCTTTCTTAATCTTTCCGGTGGTTCTGCGTTGGCGTCTTTTGGAACCACATATGAAGGCACTGGGCGTACAGGGTATATTTCACTGTTTTCTCCTTTTCCATGACTCCCGATTCCAAACTCCAGTCTTATTTTGAGTGTTACTATTCCATGATACCACGGGCTATATCCTTTCTTCATTCTAGGGTTGCAAGCACAATACATGTCGCATTTAATCTATCCTATCTATCCTCGTCTTTCCTCTAGTTATACTGAGACATGAGTAGGCGAGGTGGTATTATAGGTTGGGGAAAAGGGTATTACCGGTCGGCAATTAGAGTCTCGGTTTGAGAATACGTCCCTGTTTGAGTAGACTATTGATGTGATTTCTATTGGTTTAATACTTTGAGGTAAACTGGGTTGACCTATGATCTGCCATGAATATGTCTAAAAGGAAAATAAAAACTGAATTCAAAAGTCTACCGTATCCGCATTCTTTGAATCCGACTATCATGAGGAATTGGCACCATGTCAAACCGAAGAGGGGCAATTAACTGCCGTCAACGCCTGGATTTTGGCATACGAAGCATGTGTTGCATAATAGAGGTTGATTGGTTTGTGCTAGGGGCCCTCCAATCCAGTTTGTTGTAAAAAGCTTACACTTCAACGGGCCGATGTGCATTGGAGTTCAACTCCTCACCGAAAAGCCAGCCAGCTTCACGACAATACCTCGCTTCACGACCATAAGTGCCAACCTCGCTGCTCCAGCAAATGATTGACGCATCCACAATATCCGCAATTACCCCCTCTATTGACCCCAGTACGCTCCAGCCGATTGTACCTGCAATCAATCCAACCACATACGCATACATGCTACCGCGGGTTGAGCCGCTTGAGCCAGGTACTCCTAGACTTCGAGCAGTGCTCACCCAGCCTCCAAAGCCAAGGGCTAGAGACATCATAAGGCGAGCAGCATGGAGTATGAGTTTAGAAAGCCGATAGGAAAGTAGAGGAGCATGGTTTCCACGGGACCAGGAAAATGACCGCGGGTGCAGTGATGATGTTGCTATTGACGGAGCAAGGTTTGTCATTTGAGTAAGGCCTCGAGCGGAAGGGGTAAGCGGCTGAGAATGAATTGCAGCATAGGTAAGTGAGAGCGGGTCCGTGAGAGTAGCAACCGGAGTGGGCACAATGCTATAAGCAAATAAGCTCAAAATTGATGAGAGTCGGCTCGGGAGTAAAAGGAGAGGGACCCGAATAAGCAGTGAGACGAGTCTGGAAAGACAAATTGTGCCGAATAATGTTGTGATGGAGTGAACGGTAGCTGCTTGAACTATTTGTCTCGAAGTTGGAGCTGGGCTTGCAAGACGGTGGAAATACCACTGGCTGACCGTTGCAGCTGTGGCCGCACGCTGAATGCCAGCGATGATCCCCAACGACCATACATATACAAAGATAAAATAGATCCCAAGCCACCAGCTACTGGGGCTGATAATAAAGAGCTTCGAAGACATTTGTCCTCCAAGAAAAACCCTGGTGAACATGAGCATCCAGATCCATGTCCAAGAAACAATCAAGACAAGGTTGCCGAGGCCGAGGGCCAGTAACTCAGCATTTGCAGCTAGGATTCGGCAAGCAAATTCAAGAATCCCAATTGCCCTTCCAATTGCGTGACGGCCTCGAATGACGTTGTAAATCCAAGCGGTAGCCAAGATGAACGGAATAATAGAACCGAACCTCATCACCTTGTCTTGGATGCTTGATCCGTGCCATGACCCTTTGAAACTTGAGATGAATGGATAGAGAGAAAATGAGTACAGGATTACTGGAACAACAACCGTCATAGCATAAACTAATGGACGCACGTAAGACCGCAATAGGGCAAGCCAAAGCAAGGATATGAATATTGAGATCATAGTATAAACGCCAAGGAGGTAAAAGGAGCGATGAACAGTAAAGTATATTGTATCACCCCATTTCGACTTGTCTCCGGGGGAAGAGGTATGCAGATAAACAAGGAAGGATGTGGCAAAAAGACAAGCCAGGGATATCAGGAAAAGCTGACCCCAGAACGCATCGTAAAGAGGGGACTCAATTCTGTCAGGGTCAATAGACGCTTGATAGGACCCTTCCGGAGTCGGTGGCCGATGATGGTCAGTTAAAAGTGGTTGTTTATCTGCCTCTTGCGATGTGGAAAAAGAATCTGCCCCAAAATTTCCCACTCGGGATCGAGGGGGCTCTCTAAATCGCTGGATGGAAGGTGGTCTGTCATCACCAACCCCAGGAGATTCAACACCGTCATCTTCGATATTGGATCTTAACGTATCTTCAAGATGGACATCGACTAATTTCCCTCTTGTTCCGCTCTCAACCCGTCTCTCATGGGGCTCATGTTCATCGTCAACGGTCTCCGTCACTGTATCAATAAACCAATTCCGTCCCCCGCCAAATTTGGAGCCATTCCATGTCGTCTTGATCCCTCCACTATTGCCATGAGTATTACTATCACTAGCGTTCTGCTCGGTTGCCTGGGGGGGGTTGTTGTTGTCGTCTTCAGATGTCTCAGAGCCTCTTAGATGGCTGCTACCAAAGTGTCGCCTTGACTTTTGTAAGGCATAAAAATCGGCGATCTCGCGCTCGTGCTCAGCCTCCTCATCCTCATCCTGAAAATCGTCGGTTGCACTATAGAAAAGAGGTGCCTGTTGCGCTAGGGTTCGGGAGCCAAAAGCAAAGTTCGATATCTGAGATGTCCCCGGATTGTAGGGGTCAACGGCTTTTCTCTGTAGGAAAGAGCGGGAGGACGGATATCGGGAGCTTCCAGGATGTTGAATGAGGCGACCATGATCTTTCCTGCGTCTCTCATCCGGGTGAGACACTATGCGGGACTGAGATTGGGCTAGGAAGCGGGAGGCATCTAATCAGGACTGGTGAGTGACAAGAGAAAGAAAATCGAGTCACGAACAATGCTGGAGCACATACATTCTGAGAACATGTCTCAAGTCTATGTAAAGGACAAAGATCCGTTTGATCTCCGGAAAACTTGAAGAATTTCAAGCAGTTCGTGTAGTGTTGGGGGCGAAGCGGTGAAGAGTTGGGGTAATGTAGGAGTGAAATGCGCTACAGAATAGGCGGCAACAAAATCAACATTATAGTGGCAATAGATAGAAAGAAATCCCGAGCAAGGGGCAGGGGGGGTACAGGGCTTAAAAGGGTGTGTGAGCTATTTGGCAGTGCAACGCGAAGAATAGGTAATAATGTCGCTGCGGGCAGCGTCATCAGACAAGGTCATGGAGATAGATGACTCAGCAGACACTCTCAGTTAGGTAGGAAGTGACCTGACTTGGTGCTGGAAGGGGAGCTGGGCAGATAAAAGAGCGGCTCCAATGGATCAAGCAACCAAACAAGCACCAAACCTCATATGACAAGAAGATCTGTCACAACCTCTGATGGTTCTACAATCGCCAGGGCATTCGAAGCAAACATATATATTCGTTGATTACTCAGGCTTAGCACAGAACACCGCATCCTTTCCGGTGTAGCTATCCAGCATCACTTTTGGAGTATGAGCTCAACGGTCGTTTGAATTGAAGAGCCTCAACTTCTGGAGAAAATAAGTCGTCTTCCTTTTGATTCATTTCTAGCAAAACCAGGAAACCCCTCCGTATCCATGTCACAGCCATGGGATTATATCGCTAAACTTGTCTGTATTGGTGATTCGGGTACTGGAAAGTCGAGTGTGGGTTTACAAAGTTTCTACCCTTCGAAGTGGCTGTACTGACGGACCTTTGCTCTTGCAGCTAACCATTCGACTATGCGAAGGACGTTTTTCTGCTTCCCATGATGTTACCATTGGAGTTGAATTTGGATCGCGGATTGTTCCAGTCGGTCCACCTGCTTCAAAGGAGCTGAATCTAAACGCACACCTGGATGGCTACAATGGCACCTCTTCCGATCTAGAGCCCTCGTCAGCGGGTACCGTAGATGCTTCGGGCGAGCAAGTCTCTTCGGGGCTTCCCAACCCTCCTCGGAAAACACAGGAACAGCAAAAGCGAATGAAGCTATCCCTGTGGGATACCGCCGGCCAGGAAACCTACAAGTCTATAACTCGGTCTTATTTTCGGGGTGCCTCTGGTGCGCTCCTTGTATTCGATATAACACGGCCATGTACATTCATCTCATGCACCCAGTGGCTGCAGGACCTTCGGCAAATCGCCGAAGAGGGGATTGTGGTGATTCTGGTGGGAAATAAAAGCGATCTGGCCGGCTATGGATCAGGCCTAAATCAGAGGCGGGTAACTAGGCAAGAGGCAGAGGAATGGTGCCGTATGAATAATGTTGTGCGCTATCTAGAGACAAGTGCAAAGTCTGGCGAAGGCGTTGAGAGTGCATTCCTTGAGGTTGCCGAGAGGGTTTTTCGCAATATCGAGGCGGGCAAATACGATCTAAACGACCGCCGGAGTGGAGTGAAAGGCTTTGGTGCTACTGGGGGTGTAAGCACTGGGATGCCAAAAACGGTCACTTTGGGTTTAAATGATGCAATGAGTCGAGGTGGAAATACAACCTGTTGCTAATTTTTAATATCAATATAGCTCTCGCTGCAAGGATTAACGCTGGGCTTCTAATCCATCAAACAATTAAATTTGCACATTACTTCGTCCATTTAAAAACGCACTCTGAGCAGATGGAGATCTGGTTTAGCAATTTTTGTTTTCCCCACCATGACACCACCAATAAATACTCTCAAACCCAAAGGGGCATCTAGATCAATAATACACTGCTTTAATAAAAGCATCACAAGAGAGGGGAATGTCTGACGGACAGAAAGGTAAGGAGAGGGCAAAATAAAACACGTGGCGAGCTTAATTGGAAATCCGCCAGCCGGTTAGCCAGTTCAAATGTGCCCACTGTTGGCTGGGACCTTCAATGCCAAACACAATCACTCGGAAATACGTAAACATTCCAACGACGATGAGGTAGAAGAAGGTGTATACCACCCAGCTGACTTTAGAGCTTAGAGTCTGGGTCAGCCAATCGACGCAGAACCCGAAAGTCAAAATGGCGTAGTACAAAGCCGGATAATAGTGGTGAACGTATGTCACCCGTGCCATGATAACAAAAGGCAGATAATGCAACAGCCATCCAATAGCCGGGTATAGCCCCGCATAATGAATGAAGTTGATGTTCGCCTGGGTAAGCTCATTGTAGCCTCGCTGCCATCGAACAAGATACCACAGAACCAAGAGTCCAAGAACACCAAGGCTAGCAGTACTGCCCCAGTAGACAACGGGATTTCCAAGAAGATAATATTTGATCGTATTGTCATCCCAGGAGCACATTCGCAGGCCAACATTGAGTATTGGCCACTGCCAAAATTTCGAAGCAAGGTCATCCTGCTTGTCTGGGTCTGGAACAAGGGCGTTGTTGGATGTCATCATTGCAACATTTAGATGTACAAAATCTTTGAAGAATGGGGACTTGTATGATCCCGGGTCTCCAGGAGGAACTGTATATTCAACATTAATAAGACATCTTGTAATGAAAGAAGGCGCAGCACAAAACTTACGTCGGTCATTAGTATGGGTTTCAATATTCCAGTGCGTGTAGACATCGCGCACTTTATTCTCCTTGACGCACGTGGTCTCAATCTGCTTAAAGCCCCACTGTGGAAGATTGGTATTTCCAGCACGCAGATAGCAGCCCAAGACAGTATGCCGCAGGCGAAATGCTGTGGTGAGAGTTCTAATTTTTCTCCTGTCCTTCGATGCAACGTCATCAACAACTTCAATCGCCCAATGATCTTTATCATCCCCAACAGTCACATTGCCATAACAGGAAACCTCATTGTGGCTTTTGGAAATTGGGGCCGGAATGGTATGAGAGTGTAGATTGCGCCCTGTTTGTCCATGAATAAGCCGAATTACATCACCATCGCCGATAAACCTCAATTCTCCATTTGGATCATAATCAGCCTGGTGCCGATTAGGGTAGATAAACCAATCGTTGTTTGAATCCTTGTGGTGATAACAGGTAACCTGCTGTTGATTGGACCCTTCAGGGTACGTCTGAACGTGCGAATGGAGAAGCCCACCACCATAGCCCATATTCTTAAATGTAACTCTCGAGCCTAATGCTATCTCCAATGGGCTATCTTTTCCGACCTGGGTGCCCTTGAGATTGGCTTGAAACAGCGAGCTCATTTGCGCATCTCCAGGGCCACTATTCTCCAAGATTAAGAAATGAACGTAAAATGAAAAAATGTAAACAAGAGCAGGGATAAATATGAGCCCAACTACACGAGCAATCAAGTGCTTGGCCAAGGCAGCCTGTTTAAGCAGTCAGCAACATTTCAAGCAGCCATGAAAATTCTCGGGCGACTCGCCTCGGTCATCTTGAGGTCTCCAAACTTATTCCATAGGTCTTCAATTGTATAAAGACCAACGAGTGCAGTGCAGAACAGCCCAACCCATTTCACACTGCAGACGCATCCGATACTGATACCAGTCAAGAAGAGCCATGTGAACCACTCAAGCGAGAAGCTAGCATGCTGCAATCGATGGAATCTCGCCCAGCATAATGTAGTAGTAAATGTGAAACACAGGAGCATTGAGTCAAGCAAGATAAATCTCGAGATGGTCGCATATGAGTTGTCGAAAAGCACCATCAGGCTTACGAGCCAAACAGTGGCACGACGGAAACCAAGTTCTCGCGCAGTGAAATATGCAAGGGGGACGCACACAACACCAAAAGCAGCGTTGAACACGCGCATGAAAGTGTAGTTCAGGTCTTCCGGATATTTCTCCCCAGACTTGAATTCGAATGATCCGTTGTAGCCAGCAAGAAGACCAGACAAACCGACAAGCATCTTACCCAAAGGTGGGTGGACATCAAAATAAAATTCACGTTTCAGGTAATGTGATCCGAACTTTCCGAAGCTATTTTTTTCTGTAAGAAAATGCCGATATAATGCTTTTGTTTCTGGGGAGATCATCTCTTACTGTGCCTCGTCCCATGTGACAATATTTGAGCGTCCAATGCGATACATACGGGTGAAAATCGAGAGAGCCGTCAATATCACTGGTACGAGTATATTTTCCCAGCTAGCTAGGGCTGAGAGGTATGAGTTCGACTGCAACACATGCAGATCGCATTAGCTCCTCGATAAAAAAATCTAACTGAAGAGCGGAGGGGGAACAATACCTTCAGCTTCGGTCTCTTGTCATCGGTCTCTTGCGCGCCTGGTGCCTCAGTGGGCTGCTCCGTAGATGGCACATTCCTACGCCGCACATCAGAGGTGAAGTTGGCGCCGGTGCTGGAAGCAGTGTCCGTTCCAGCCATGTTGCAGGAATGAGATTTTGAAGGCAGCTACTGCTGTAACAAGAAATATAATAGGATTCAGAAAAAATGTGGCAACTGCGTTTAAAAGAACAAAAGAGAAATCAGAAAGTAAATCAAGAGTAGTTAAATGTGTTGAGCTTAATGATACGACACAGTCATATCTGATGGCAGAGCGTGGAGTTCCCTTGAAATCGGGTGATAGAGATATCAACAAGGGGGAATGAGTGCTGTTTTGAGACCGTATGATCTAATAAAATAGAACAAGAGGGAAAGCATCCATAGGTAAGAGAAAATAAATAAGAAAGGATGAATGAGGGTAAAGGTCTAATTAGCGAAAAAGAAGAAGAAGGAGAAAAAGAAGGAGAAATAAGAAGGAATAGAAGCAGGTTAAAATTCCCGAGAGCATCCAGGTTGAGGAGATACAAACGGAGAGTTGGCCTGAAGATAGCGCGGAAGAACTAACATCATACCTTGAGATCCGCCCCGCTTTGACCACCCATCGAGATATTTTTGGATTGATTGGAATTTGACTTTTCTGTCAAGTGAAAACCATTTTATCTTTGACAGTAGTATAGTCTACATCATGGCAGAAAAAATCTGCTCACTAAGTCTAAAGTACAGATTTTTTGCCAGAGAAAAAAAAGGGTGTGCTTATACCACTCTTCTCTATCAAAGCCGCGGGGTTCAAGTTTACTGAATAATGCTCCGAGAATGATCTGAAATGAGTTTAAGAACAACGTTCAAAGTCGCAACAGTCATTTCCTGCTTTCTAAATGTGAACATAACCCGAAATCTATTCTAGCCAAACACAAAATGGCTCCATGATTGTCACCAAAGCAACAGAAAAACACGTATTCTATACAGTCGTAGTGGCACAAGATGTCAGTCCTAGATTCTTCCAGAAACCCAAAGCAAATGACACTCCCAAAAGCGTCGTAAGTGCATAGGCTCGAGCGGAGTCTCATTCTATGTATAAATAAATCCAAAAAGGCGATATTCTCCAAGTGAAAGAACACCAAAATAATCCAGAAATTATGGTCAGGAAACAGAGAGGAAAATAACGAGATGGCATAGCTCAGCGATAAAGACACATGCCGCAGAAAACAACAACATATGTATATATATTCGGGGACTTGATGTGATGGACTAAGGGTTTTGTCAACCACTTAAGCCTCATTCTCCTCTTCTTGGCCCAGCCGGCGATATTGGCTGCCTTGTGCTCGCGGCGCTGATCCCCTGTGCCGGTTGACCATATTTGATATCCATCCACCAATGCCCTCTGAACGAGTGCTGTCCTCCTGGGAGCCATATCGAGTGTTCTTACCATTGTCGTCGGAACCGAGGTTGGGAGGGTCGATGTCTAAACCGGGAATAGCGCTCTCTGCTCCGTGTTGACCATATTGCCTTTGAATGTCCAACGAAGGAACCGGAGAGCCAGCACTCATAAGAGAACCTCGTTCCGCTTGGGTAGCCGGAGTTGGCATAGCAGTACTTGCATCCCCGAAAAGTAAATTCATATCCTCCAAGCGGACACCACTGGTTTCGGGATAAAGAAAATAGACTGAAAACAATCCGTGTCAGGAAGAGAACCACAGTGATTAGTAGAGAACAGAACTTACCAAGAACAAAACTACACGCACAGAAGAAGGCATGGACCAGGTAGAGTCTCCATTTGATTACTGCTTGAAGAACGGGAGTAGCCTCACCAACTACCCAATTGAAGGCCCAGTTAGCGGCCGTGCTTAGACTTGCGCCCTTTGCACGGATACTCAGGGGAAGAATTTCGGGAGGATAAAGCCAGGGGATTGGGCCCCACGAAGCGCCGAAAGCCGCATTGTATATCATGACGAACACAACGGTAAGTGTCGGCGTTGCTGCGATATCAATGTAGATAAAATAAGATATCAATGAGAGAGATATGATCATAGCCACCGCTCCGGAAAGCAGGATTGGGCGTCTTCCCCATCGGTCTACGAGATACCATGGTGGAACAGTTGACGCCAGGTATGAGATAGCATTTATCCCCGTCATCAGAATAGCCGAACGTCCGACCCACCCGGCGGATTCGAACACAAGAGGAGCATAGTATGAGATAACGTTGATACCGTTGAGTTGTGCCAATGCTTGTGCCGACATTGCGATCAAAACTCGTTTGTGATATCGTCGGAACATGTCGGAATATGACCGCTCCCCTTCTTGCCGTTGAAGAAGGACGTTCATTTTGATCTCCCTGTACTCTTGTCTAGCCTTGTCATTATGAAGATCGCCTTTTCCATAAAGATTAGCGATCACCACCATGCCCTCCTCGTCGTAGTCGTTATCTAAGAGCCATCTTAGGCGAATGAGCATAGTTCCAGTGCAAGAGTCAGCAGTAAAAGTTTTCAAGAGCACGTACCTAGGCGATTCACATATAAGAAGACTTCCAAAGCCAAGTAACGCGCCCATGATGCACTGGCACAACAACGGCAAACGCCAAGAGTAGTTACTGTCGATAAAACTACAGAAATAATCGACCCATACGCTGGCAGCGTATCCGGCAATATTCCCTGTAAATTCGATACATGCCAGCTTTCCCCGGTTATGAGGGGGCTTTTCCAAAACATATTAGCGAAAATGACATTGGCACTGGTTAAGGGCAGGGGACGACAATACCGATATTTCAGACTGATATACAGGGACAATTGTCGATAGTGCTCCAACCCCTAGACCTGCAATTATACGCCCAACCATCATCATAGCCAGCCCCGTTGCAAACGTTTGAAACGCGCCTCCTATGAAAAAGACTATGGAGCCATAAAGAATCGTTTTGCGGCGACCAATCAAGTCGCCAATACGTCCAACGAGTAATGATGAAATGAAGGCCCCAACCTCAAGGATCGCAACCACGGTGCCGATCTCCGCGCGTGATGGCTGATTAAAGTAATCCTTGAAATACCAACCACTACCTTCTATCAGCATGGATACTTGTTATGGGGCTCAAGACGGGGGAAGATATAAAGAGACCAACGTTATAATTCCAGACATCACGCCCTGGTCATAACCGAAGAGGAAAACACCTAAAGATACAAAAACGCTCGTAAAATATCTATCTGGTATTAGCAGAGAAGGCAAGCAGGATATGAAATCCCAGGCAGCCTTACAGCAATGGCTTTCCCACCAAGCCATGCACCTGAGCATTTTGCTGGTTACTCGGGGACATTATGACGGCTAGAAAACGTTCAACGCGAGAAATATGCC
This sequence comes from Aspergillus conjunctus, assembly GCA_027569095.1. Classification (NCBI taxonomy): domain Eukaryota; kingdom Fungi; phylum Ascomycota; class Eurotiomycetes; order Eurotiales; family Aspergillaceae; genus Aspergillus; species Aspergillus conjunctus. The sequence goes on along the minus strand of JAPDEL010000038.1, from coordinate 143,244 downwards.
TTGGTGGAGGATGCGGGATTTTTATTTTCTCGAGTTCGGCTTCGCTGGTGGTGAGCTGGGTTTGATAATGCACACGCTTTGGTTGCTTCACTCGTACCCTCGACCCCGCTCGACCAAAAGCCTCGCGGTCCAAAGAATTTCTGAGACGGATTTGGAGAGGATCTTCTGCATCAGCAAGCTGTTCCGCTAAGTCTCCAGTGTCAGTCCAGAGTGAAAAATCGGACCCAGCAGAGTGAGCAGACGAAAGGGAAGAACGACGACTGCCCTTCTCACTAGCGGATTCCAACACCCCCACAGCCTGTGTAGATGAATTTTGAGAGTGAGCTCGTAAGGGCCGTAAGGGTATGCTTGAGGAAGTACGGGGTGAAGACGTTGGTGGAGGAATGTTGGCGGTTGGGTGGGCTGGATGTGACCGCCCTGACTTTTCGGGAGAGGGAGAGAGAGTTGGTTGAGGGGATCAACGACTGTTTGGCATGAACGATACCCGTGTCCCTCCGCACAATATCGGACTAGGAGGTTTCATCAAAGGGGCAGATGAAGCAGCACGCCAGCTGGCAATCGTGTGGGACGAGATGAATCAGAAGGTCACTGCCTTGAGGCACAGTAGCCGCGGCAATAAGACGGAGGATGCAGGCCAAAGGGGGGACCAGCAGGTCTATGAGTATGTCAAACAGGAGAAGAAAGCGGAGATGATGGTGCTTCGGAATCTGCTCACGAGACAAAAAGTAGATCAACGATGCAGGATGACGGAGATCGAGGCTATCCAGCCGAAAGGGGATGGGTCAGGTGCAAGGCTAGAAAATGGAAGGCAGCCGGCGGGCTGGGCAAGACAACAAGAGGGCTACGGTAGAATAGTTAGCAGCAGAGAATCCACGGCACAAGAGATTCTGTGCGTATGGCTAGTTTTCTGATTGAGTGGGCTTCAATTCCAAATGCAAAAGGGGATTCTAGGATGGAGGAAAGTTGGTATTGTTCCAGTGAGTTGGGACTTGGGTACAGTAGGAGTGCTGGAGGCCTCCGCAATCAGGTAATCCGCTGTGGGTACAGCTGGAGTACCCACGGGTGGCTTGCGCTCTGGGACACAGGAGTTAGCACTACGCCTAAGAGGTACTAGTTCTTAGCACTTCCATCAGTGATGTACATCCTCCTACCTACTCCGGAGGACACCGTCGTTTTGATACACTTGGGACGTGCCAATGAAATGGGAGTGCTGCTGCTTACGGAGTATGTGTCAAGTTTGAGGGGTCCCTCCAACGGAAAGCTGAAAAGGGAAGACTCAAGACAACCAGAGCGGTACGTAGCAGCATTTTTTCACACCAATTATCCAAAACATTGCCATTTACTACTAGATATTCCTTTTCCTGGATGCCATTTCCCTGTACATCTTTCACCCCTTTTAAACCATGAGCTATCATCTAACGCACCCTACTCCTCTCTAGTTGTCAAAAAAAGAGGCTAAACCCCCTCACTTCGTTGGTCAAATCCCAACATCGTCCTCCTCACTTAGCCTTCAGGAGGAACTCTTTAGTTCCAAAAGCTCATTACCGATGACGTAGTTGAGGCGCGTCGTCGGCCGCCTCGTCAAACTCCACAACCACCACCACACGATAACCTGTGGAACTGGGGTAATTTGGGTTGTCAAATGAGAATTTCCCTTCATTTACTCAAAATCACCGTCATTTAATACTTTCCCCCAAAAGTCTCTTATCTCAGGTAGGTAGCATTGCGAATTCTTTTTCCAAGGTTTTCGCTTCTAATTTTCTCTTCTATTTCCATATCCACATAATTCTCCTTCCATAAATTAGGGACCCCCCAGGATCTACTCCGATATCAATCAGGCGCAACACTTATAGTTCCCAACAAGCCCCAACAGTGCGACTATCCAAACAAATCCCCCATTGTACACACCGCAGAAAACATGATAACGTTCATAAAACCAGTCCCCGAAGTCTATAAATAAATCGATCCTCTGCCATTTTCCCGGAGGGCTGAAGCATTCACATCCCAAGAATAACGACAAGAAAGCTTAGACTCATCCCTGCCCCGGTCACCTCCACCAAATAAAGAAGGAACTTGAAATCGGGTATCATGTTAACAAAATATCATAACCGTCTTGCTTAATATACATAGCGTCCGCCATGTTGGCATATTTGCGGCGCACCAGCTCGAAAATCACAAGCCCAGCACTCGTGCTGGGCACCTGGCGGATGGCACTTTTCAAGAAGCCACGAAACATCCAACTTCGCCAGCCTCCAGCACGCGCCGCCCTTCTTTTGCATCGTTTATAAGTTTCTTGATAGGCTAGGTAATATAGCCGCATCATCTGCCTTCTTGAGGGGTTAAGAGTAGCCTGGTGGTCAAGGTATTCCAGCCTGGCTACATGGAGGTTTTGAATAATGTTAATCGGGTGTTGTATTGCCTGCTGAGCAACGGAAGCAACCACGCCCGCAGCCAGCAAAAAACATGGCTCTAAGGAGTAGTGGGGCTTAATAACTGGTACTTCACGGTTATTGTCATGGGGCCCCTGGATGTGGTTCTCCTTAATGGAAGTGGAGGATCCGTAATAGCCGGTGATGAATGAATAATAAGCCTGCGATTTAATATACTCGAAGGAGGAGAAGAAGACGGCATAGCCCAGAGAATCACGGAGAAATGACAAGCCCCAACCTGCAAATATTCCACGAAAGCCAATTTGGCTGAGTTTGTGTTGCCCGTAGTGCCACATACTTCGATAATGGCCGTCGAGAAGCTCATTCGCTCGGAGACGCACTTGGAGAGCGTCCAATGGAGCAGCGACTACTGACTGAATAGATCCAGCTGTAAAACCGGCTGTGAATGTATCGACAGGACTGGCTGGGGGGTGTACCCGTTTGATCCCACGAGAAACAGGTTCGTATAAAGCACCTAAGACTTGGAGGTATGAAGTATATAACACAGCACCAACACTGCAACGCCTTTAGTTTGTTGCGCCTCAAAAATTGTACTTAACTCACCCAGCATTGGCCAAAAGAGGAGGCAGGACTTGATTCGGTATAAATCGCCAACCGTACTTGCGAACGGCGTGAACAAGTAACCCTGGTGTAGTGGTGTGAAATGACCAACGGCTTTCAACCGAATGCGGGTAAACAGCCCGAGCGAAAGCCTATCCGAGGAATCGAATACAAACAATATTAGTTGCCAGGGGAGCCCGTGATTATTGGTGTGGATAGAGAGTTTTCGGATTTTATACCATATAGCTAAAACTCAGAGAAGAGAGAAGAGAAGTAAGCAAGGGGATTGCAAGATAAAGAAAAATAAGGCTGCATACTCAACTCGAGTGCGAAAAAAGGCTTTCACAGGCACCCGAAAGTAAAATGCAACCAGCTGGGCGCAGAGAGCACGAACACCGGCAGCAGAAGCTCCAGTAGCAGCATTATTTCGGGGAGACCGGCGAGACAAGCTTTCGCCGTCTGGGTTAGAGCCCTGGTCATCAAGGTTTACCAGTTGACCGGGGTATCCCCCAGAAGACATTTCTCTGATATATTTCAAATATCCTTCTTTGAAATCATCAGCAATTCAGGTGTTAAGAAAAACGATGTAGGTACAAGGCTGATCGTGGAAACATTGCAGGACACACTTTCAGAATTTCCGCGGAGGATTACCGCAGCCCGGAAGAAAAAAAAATAAAAAAACCGATCTGCTATAGGGGGAGCTCTTTATCCTGCAGTGAAAAGAAAAAGGAAGGGGAAAATATAATATCCATCTATGAGTTGCATTTGATTATCATCTTGAAACAAAGTTTCTTGGCTCTTTCAACACAAGGCGCAATGAATCCTGATGTTGGGCTATTCTGATCTCACCTGAATCGTTAAAGGTTGAAGAGCAAACCACTCAAACATCATTAGTCATTCACAAAACCACGACGCGCGCTCGTAGTACCGCGTTTGCGCTGAAATCCGCGTCCGATAATTAAGACTTGAGTCTTGACCCAGGAAATAATCTCCCTCCATTTCGCCGTTTGTTAATCTTCCTTTATTTTACTTTAAAGATACTAGGTAAAAATAATTTGTATCCTAGGGTCTTGAGGGTTAAATTTGCAAGCTTCAGCCTTCCCTTGCCTGCTCTCCAATCCCTGCTAGAGAGACTTGAAGCCAGCGTTGCTTCTAGCACAACGTTATCATGGCTGAAGAAATTGTTATCGACAAAACAATATTTTCCAATCGGCTATCAAGTTTCTATACAGCATGGAAGTCGGATAAGCGATCTAGCCATCCTGTCTTTGGGGGTGCAGGCTCAATTGTCATCCTCATGGGCAAAACGGATGAAGCCAACGGCTTTCAAAAGAATAATGCGATGCATGTATGCTTATTGCCCTTCGACTATTAATCTCTCCAAAAGACTCTCCATTATTCACAACTAATTGAATATTAGTTCTGGCTACTTGGCTACGAATTTCCAGCTACTCTGTTGGTCTTCACTCCTGACGTGATGTATGTTGTAACGACAGCAAAGAAAGGTATAGTTGCATTCTAATACCGCTATTCTAAGGGCTCGGACTGTCTCTAACTGTCTGGGCTATGATATAGCCAAACATCTCGAGCCATTGAAAGGTAGCAAGATCCCAGTTGAGATTTTAGTAACGACCAAGGATCCGGAGGAGAAGACAAGGATTTTCGAGAAGTGTATTGATGTTATAAAAACTGCCGGGGTAAGGCTCTTTCCTCATTCCTGAACCACTTTAGGTTGAATGGCTGATTCTCTTCGTAAAGACGACAGTAGGTATCTTGCCCAAGGACGCAACTACTGGCCCGTTCGCAGAAGACTGGAAGCGCATCTACGCCAACGTATCCGGAGAATTAGAGGAGGTCGATATTTCTCCGGCACTTTCCACGGCCTGCTTTTCGGTGAAGGATACGGATGAGCTGGTAAGCTTAATAGTCGGCATAGAGTATGTCAAGTGACTAATAACATGTAGGTATCAATACGGAATGCGTCACGAGCATGCAGTGGCTTGATGTCCGAGTATTTCGTCGACGAGATGTCTCGCTTACTTGACGAGGAAAAGCAAATGACGCATAAAGCTCTCTCAAATCGAATTGACAACAAAATTGATGACGCCAAATTTTTCAGCAAATTAGCAAAGTTGCCAAGCGAATTTGATCCACACCAAATCGACTGGGCATATGGACCCGTCATCCAAAGTGGTGGGAAATATGATCTCAAACTCACAGCTCGGTCCGATGAGAAGAATCTGGTTCCCGGGATTATCATTGCTGGCTTTGGAATTCGCTACAAAACGTATAGTTCGATAATCGCACGCACCTATTTAGTGGATCCTAGCAAATCCCAAGAAGCAAACTACGGCTTCCTCTTGAATCTTCATGAAGCTGTGATAAAGGAAGTGCGTGATGGGGTGGCAGCTAAGGAGCTGTACAATAAAGCAATTGGTCTTGTCCGTGCTAAGAAACCCGAGCTTGAAGCGCACTTCATGAAGAGCGTCGGTGCTGGGGTCGGAATAGAGCTTCGAGACTCCAATATGATACTCAACGGGAAAAATAGTCGAATTTTGAAGAGTGGCATGACTTTATCTATCACCGTTGGGTTGATGGATGTCCAAGAGCCAGGCATGAAAGACAAGAAGAATTCTGTTTATTCGATGATAATAACAGACACCGTTCGTGTTGGGGAGCATGGACCACATGTATTCACCAAGGATGCCGGAATTGACATGGACTCCGTCTCTTTCTACTTCGGGGATGAGGAAGAGCCTCAAAAACCCGTCAAGGAGAAAAAGGAGCCCAAATCCAGCGCCATTGCCAGCAGAAATGTCACAAGGACAAAACTTCGCGCCGAAAGGCCAACCCAAGTCAGTGAAGGTGCGGAGGCACGGCGCCGGGAACACCAGAAAGAGCTGGCTTCGAAAAAGACGAGGGAGGGCCTTGATCGGTTTGCCGGTACTACCGGGGACGATAACGGGGTAACTCAGAAGAAGTTCAAGCGATTTGAATCTTACAAGAGAGATAATCAGCTACCGGTCAGAGTCAAAGATCTCACTATTTATGTGGACCATAAAGCTTCAACCGTGATTGTACCAATCATGGGCCGACCTGTTCCGTTTCACATCAATACCATCAAAAACGCCAGCAAAAGTGATGAAGGAGAATACGCCTATCTTCGAATTAACTTCCTCTCGCCAGGTCAGGGTGTGGGGAGGAAGGACGACCAGCCTTTTGAAGATTTATCTGCGCACTTTTTGCGTAATTTGACCCTTCGATCAAAGGACAACGCCCGCCTTGCTCAGGTGGCCCAAGACATCACAGAGCTTAGGAAAAACGCCCTCCGGCGAGAACAAGAAAAGAAAGAGATGGAAGACGTGGTTGAACAAGACAAGCTCGTTGAAATCAGAAGTTCGTGGCTCTCAGCTGTACCAACTGACATAAACTAACCACGTAACAGACCGCCGCCCTGTTAAATTGCCCGATGTCTACCTACGACCTCCTTTGGACGGTAAACGTGTTCCTGGTGAAGTTGAGATACATCAAAACGGTCTTCGATATATGTCGCCATTCCGAAACGAGCATGTTGACGTATTGTTCAGCAATGTGAAGCACTTATTCTTCCAACCATGTGCACATGAATTGATTGTCTTGATACATGTCCATCTCAAAACCCCCATTATGATAGGGAAAAGAAAAACCAGAGATGTTCAGTTCTACCGGGAAGCTACGGAAATGCAATTCGATGAAACCGGTAACCGCAGACGCAAACACCGATATGGAGACGAGGAAGAGTTTGAAGCAGAGCAAGAAGAAAGGCGGCGTAGGGCGGCTTTGGATCGAGAATTCAAGGCATTCGCGGAGAAGATCGCGGATGCGGGAAAAGACGAGAGCGTTGATGTTGATATCCCTTTCAGGGAGATCGGGTTCACTGGCGTTCCAAATCGTTCTAATGTTCTCATTCAGCCCACTACAGACGCTCTAGTTCAGCTGACTGAACCTCCTTTCCTGGTTATCAGTCTGAACGAGATTGAGATTGCACATCTGGAGAGAGTACAGGTAAGATGAAAACAGATATGGCAAGCAAATGATTAAGTTGTCTAAACCTTTCACAGTTCGGACTTAAAAATTTCGATCTCGTCTTTGTCTTCAAAGACCTCCACAGGCAGCCTGTGCATGTCAACACCATACCTGTCGAATCCTTGGAAGGTGTAAAGGATTGGCTCGACTCTGTCGATATTGCGTTCACTGAAGGACCTCTGAACCTAAACTGGACAACAATCATGAAGACGGTTGTAAGCAACCCCTATGATTTCTTCGCTGATGGCGGCTGGTCCTTCCTGGCAGCGGAGTCAGATTCTGAGGACGGCTCGGAAGAGGAGGAGGAGTCCGCATTTGAATTGTCCGAATCAGAGCTGGCCGCAGCGGACGAAAGCTCGGAAGATGATAGTGAATTTGATGACGACGCTAGTGCGGATGCTAGTGAGGATTTCAGCGCCGATGAAGAAGAGAGTGGAGATGACTGGGATGAGCTAGAGAAAAAGGCGAAAAAGAAGGACAGGGAAAGCGGCTTGGACGATGAGGATCGAGGAAAGAAGCGAAAGCGGTGATTTATTTTACCATCCCCCGTTGTTTCTTGCTCTTGATTTCTCCATCCTCCCGATCCTAGCTCCAAGTTCATGTTCCCGGAACTCAACAGCCCCCTGATACTCTCGGAAGTTGGCTCCATTATTTGGCAGCACCCTGTGTGAAACGCCGAAACGAAACATGAACATCACTTGTATTATTTTGGCTGATTACCAGTGCGGGGAGGTTTCTTATTTCCAGAAACAGTCCTACATGTAAAACAATAATACTCTGTTATCATTTATCTTTTACTCTGTATGGGTTTCTTCCAATACTTCAATCCTGTGATTGTCTACCACATGAATATATTAGGCTCCTGATCCTCGGCATTTGCCTCTCAAAGCATGCTTTGGGATGAGGTGCTCATAGAACCCATTTAAGAGAAATAACACGTCTTGGAGACCATTTAAGTGGCGTCTTTTACTCTTTTATCATCACGCAAATGTCTCAATGTACCTCCTGAATTATATACATTCTAAGTCAGTATTGGTCAAGGATCCACCATTTCACATAGTTCCAATCAAAGAAGAATTTGTAAAATAACACTTCAAGGCGCCAAACCCTACTCTCGACCGTGCCGTGTACATTGCAACTGTTCCTTTCAGTGTACACTCATGTCATGTTTTTCCTATTGGACAATGCTCTACTTTTATCGTTATTTTCACCTAATTCCCTCATTATACATAGGTTTCGATATCCACCAACTCAGAAGAAGTAGTTCGGTTTAGACTACTTTGAGATTAAAACATGTGAGACGTGTGCAAGCATGGTAAAAGACACAACTATAAAGCAACACATTGAAAAAATTTGCTTGTGGTAATAATGATATCATGTAGCATATGTGCACTGTGAATATTAGATTAATAGACTTGAAATATCACTTTCCTTCCCGCATGGCCACCCACATATTACGCATCCTCTTTATTTGGTTTGGTGTGAAGTTTTCATAGCATTCATCCGAGGAATAGTCCATGAAGTTATGTACTGCATCAACCCCAGGAAGATCTGGGCATGAATCTTTTTGCGCAGGGCAGCCCTCCGTTGGCACAGACTCCTGTGGGGTGTCTGTAATAAAATCACCCTCATTATCAGGTGAGCATGATTCGCCCTCGAACGTGTGGAGGAGACCATTCCAATGTCCAATCTCATGAATAGCAGTGCCGCCTCGGTTGTAATGAGCTAACGATCCGCCAGGCATAGTTTTGGCAAGTACATTACAGCCGTCTTTGACATAGCTTGCACGCGGGCTGGTGCCATTAATACTTGGATCGGGCAAGGTGCAAAATCCAAGGACACTAGACGACAGTTGTTCTGTAAGACTGGTTTGGCGATCATCAGAGCCATGAATATCCCGTCCGCTGGGATTCGGGGACGCTTGCAAATCAGATTGAAAATAAACATTCAGAGTGCGGTAGCTTCCTCTACGAAGTGCACCTTTCATGCCCATTTCGTCTCCATTTCGTGCCCATAGGTCATTGATTTGGCGGGTAACTCCTTGTAGGCGATAACTAATTGTGGCGGTATGATATGCATCCTGCAGGTAGGATAACTTGAATAGATTAGACCCTAGATCAGAGAGTATGGCATGCTAAAGTAAAGCCCAGGCAACAAATGAGGTCAAAGCTTACTTGAGTAGTAATCATTTCATCCGTTACTTGGTCACCATCCGCTTCGCTACTCACAATATGAAACCAAGTGTCTATTTCAATTGGTACCACCACATTTCGATTCTCATAGTCGTCAAAGGGGTAATGTTTAGATTCCAGGATGCTCAACCTCTTAAATTCTGCTTTAAGCGATTCACCCGGGCCAGCCGTGGCACAAAAATCCCGGCCCCAGTGAGAGGCAGCAAGGCATCTTGATTGAAGATTGTTTAGAATGAGTATCAAGAAGATTGGAGAGCCAAAAAATCGACACATGGTGTTCTGGGTCTGGGATTTTCAAATCACGCTCAGAAGAGCTACTTTAGGGGATTAAAAACGAGACCACTGTTGCTGTTAGCTACGTGGAATGTTATGGAGGCGTTGCCAAATGGGGAAACAGGGGATTTATTTATGAAACAGGAATGGCCCAGCAAGGGATGCAAATACCTATCATGGCGATCAATAACAGGTTATTCGTCAATCATATAATGGTAACAGCGCAGAGCCATGACCAGGCAGGCGGAGTAAACAACCCGAGAAAAAAGAAAAAGAATAAACATTGCATTAGAGAGAAACTATGCGGAATATCCACCTCTAGACGCCTTGAATTGTTCACATGTTCAACTTCCGAAGCGTAATACTATCCCGCGTCAAGGGTTCGGCTCGGGAAATCATTCAATAATATACAGTTGCAAAAGGTAGGAAGAAATCAAAAAGGGAAAGAAATTCAAGCGGCCACCAAAGGCCAAGAGCATCAAAGGAATGCCGCATGCACTCAGAATCTGTCGTCTCGCCCTGTAGTGGTGGCGGTGGTTTCTTGTTCATTATTCCAGGTTAAATAAGTGTGGTCGCCAAGTTTTCTAGAAGCCATTAGCATCCTCGATGCAATAATAGGGGAAAGGCATAGAATATATCTTCATACCGCGGTCGAACCAGGTGTGCAATAGTGAACAGTGCCCCAAGCAATACGCAAACCCCCCCAACAACAACGTAAGCAATTCCCATAAAGGGATTTTGACCCCCAATGACTGTCCGAGTTGAAATAAGAATTGATTTTGTGCCACCGTATTCAGTGACAGGGAACCCTGTAGAAATTTTTTTAGCACCAAAGATGGTGAGGTTGTTATCCCTGAGACGTACGGTTCACAATATCCAACTCGTAAAAACCCCGTGGCATAGCCACAACATCATTTCTCAGAGATAACTTGCTGAAAGCCGGCAGCGCAGCTGTTCGCATCCAAACCATGAATTCCTCATCCTCGTGTAAGTCTGGAATATGTTCGGTGTAATTGTGTCGTTCTTGCCAGTTGGGCGGGGGAACGACATCTCCCAGGTTGTAGTGAGTTTTTTTGATGAGTTCCTTATCACTGTCCCAAGCAATGCCCTTATTGGTCATATTATATGTCTTTTTCTCGCTCGCACAATTCAAACAAACCGGGCTACTGATGGTATCGTTGAACATCGAGTTAGCGATAAGTCCACAGGGATAATAAGCCTTCCCATTCGGGTCAAGTGTCAGGGGATCGCAGGAGCCTCCGTCTATCGTGCCATTGTCAACAGCTTTCCCCTTGAGTTGATCGATATCTAGAGACTTGACGTATCGCCGATGATTTTGGTAGAAGTTTGTGAGGCGGTAGTACATGAAGACCGGAGGCCCCATAGTCTCCGGGATATCGAAGAAAAGGTGGCAGTGTTCCACGCCGTTCTCGTTGCTGCGCTTCCACTCGGGATCCTGCCTTGCAGAGGACTTGAACGAGTATTTTACTTTGTCTTTAATTAATGTTCGTTCTCCAGGAGCATTCTTGCAATCCGAATAGTCTATAACGATTTCTTGAACCTTTTAGGGGTAGGTACGGAGTTGTTAGATGCATTGCGAAGCTGGAGACGGAGCGTTGAACATACTTGAGAGCTCGCCCATAATAGGAGACCGCCGATAGGTGCGAATATAATGCCAACAATGAAGAACAAGGGTAATACGCTTTTAGGAGTCAGGATTGGCCTGTTAATGTCAGCGTACCGCTACCGTTGAGATATGAGTAGTCAGTTGCGGAAGCATACTGCCAGGCCTTGAGACGTTGTTGTCGGAAGGCAGTGTCTGGGTCGTTATTAGCATTGCTGAAATGTCCGAAATCCAAGGGACAGAATCTCACTTGCTGGCCTTCGGTTTTTTGGTTTCTTATCGCTGTCAGCATCCCCTCTATGGGATTGTTCGCTGAAGGGCTCCGGATCGTTTGCCTGTGAATGAGACATGACTATTTCAGAAGCCCATCCGCTGGAATAGGAATGGCAATATATGAGGTTATGGGGATGTAATTTGGGAGAAATAAGGGTGGATGGCAAGTGAAATGCCGGCCGCCTTGATGAAGTGGCGCAGATCCGACTACGTCCCGTTGCATAGTTGGCAGGCTTCGCCTCCCAGGGGCCGGTCAGCAACTCAAGATGGAGTTGCATCATCTATTAATAACCATGCATACTGTGTATCTATATGGTGTAAGTATCGCGCACACTACAATCTAAATAACTATTGCACGGGAGATACATCGGGTGAGAAAAAAAACTCAATATTGCACTTCACTCACCCCCGATTGACCATAATATCCTAACAGTGGGTATTTGAAATTCCTAATAACAGATTTTTACTTCATTTAAATACTCCGGTTATCTCTGAGGCGATATATTCGGAAAAAAGCCAGGAAACAATACAGTCTCGTTCTTCAATCTCGTAGCATGATTCGACTGGATCAAAGCCATTGTTTTTTTTTAAAGTCCAGGAATTCACTGTCGACATTTCAAGTTGGATTCCGGGGTATCCGACTCCACCAAGAAAACCTATCTTGTCCCGTTCATCGCCCTAAAAGCGAGGTTTGCAAAGGAGAAGTGTCTCTTATTATTCTGGCAAACCGAATTCACAACAATAACGTCCAACATTATTAATAACTTAGAAACCAGCAAATTAGCCATCAATGATCGCAGGGCGGAGACATGATATGTCACACGTTACCCATACACTCTATTCCAGGAAGAAAAACCCGATGCATCAAACTAGACGAAGAAGGTAACTCATACGACCATCACCACAACCCTTCAGACCCTAACGCCGACTTCAGCTGTAGAAAGGAAGAACCAAAGCCAATCACTTGATATAACAAAAAAGAAAGCCAATGCTTAACAATGACTAAGGGAATCAGATCATAACTGTGTGAACCGGTACGCCATTATGAGATAATATAAAAGGTTGATAACTGTGATCAAAGATGACGACGGGATGTGGAATTCAACTCGCTAAGAAAAACAACATACGAAGTGAAATCGAAGAAGGCTAGCGTTGATAGTTAAATCATCGCTTGAGATACTGTTGGAAGAGCTCCGGCTTGAACAAACCAACCCGCTCATACGCCGTCCAAAGCTTGCTTGCTTTGTTAACATCAATTTTGCAAGCCTGTTGAGCGTCTGTCTTGCGAAACTCTTTACCAACGTTCAAAGCTTTAACACGAGCTTCGAAGATGCGGCGCTTGCTGCAAATGTATGTTGCACAAGAGAGCCTCAGTGTTGCGGCTAAATTGAGTTCGGCAGAGCTTAACAAATATCGATCTGGGTCATTACTGAGATCCAACATTTGCCCTTTCCAGTCCGCTTTTAGAGATTTGGCGTTGCTGCCGATAATTTCTAATGAGGGCGAGTAATCTTGGATGGAGTTAAAATCAGTGTCATCTCTATTTGTTCCGATAGCACGGGGTGGCTTGGAACTCGGTGTGGGGTCAAACGAATCCAATGCTCTTTGCTTCGGAGTGGACTTTGGTGTGCGCTTTATTCTGGGCGTCCGTTGCACACGGGGTTGAGCAGGGACTACCCTCTTCGCGGGCGCTGGCGCGATCTTTTTCAACTTCGCCTCCATCATCTGGGGATGACGCCGATTCATCATAATTAACTGGCGTTCCAGTGTTTCTCTTTCTTCTCTGGCCCATGCAGCAGGGTTGCGATTGTATTGGGCCGATACAATCGGTACGCACGAAAGCGCTAGTAAATACTCATCGCGCGTTGGCTTATTGACTTTATTCTCAAACCTTGCCATGTGGGAATTAATATGTTGTTCAACCAAAGCCTCTGCCGAATGTGGAAGCATGGGGCCAAACAGCGGCTGGTCAGTGGCAATGTCAGGGAGAGACTCATGTCGTGGGAACAGGACAGGATCTCTCGATGAGCCAAGCACGGCATCTCCATCAGGATGCTCCGAGGCATCGGACCTTCTTTTCTTGTTACCAGTATATGGAGTGACTGGTGGCGATGGCAAGTCCATCTCTGACTGTGTTCGCTTCCGATCAACCGAAATTGGTGGAAGTTTCATATCGTGGCTTAAAGATGAATCCTGTGACATCTTATAAGGTGAAAGAGTAGGGCTAAATGTATCGAAAGGCTTGGACTCTGGGGGGGACATGAGGCTGGACACTGAAGGTAAACGACTCATGTTGGACTTGTCACTTGGCGCCATCACTGAGGCTGAAGTATATGAGGTCATATCAGAGTGAAACAGCTCCAAGGCCGATCAGGTATACCAGGAGATATAGAGGACCGCGATAAAAATAATATCCAGAGAAGAATCAATTCTTCTACAATCCGCGGGAGATAAATCACTGGAATGATGAGAGATAAAGAATAGTGCTTGTGGGTTGGTGTTTATAGAATTCAATGGAAAGGGATTAGGCAATACGGTAAAACACACGTGAAAGTGATTTGTCAGGGCTACCGCTTTGTCTGGTGGCAACTGGCAACAAGGATGCCTCGTCACGGCGATAAGACTCACAATGATATGTGAGAATGAAGAGTGTTGCCTTGAGTCAGGAATTTCCCCCGCTGTTATGAGCTTTGTTGAAGAAAACAGTCAATCTTAAGGAAGAAGGATTCATCAAGGCGCTCCTGGGGAGGCGCAGGTTAGCAAGGTGTGAGCTATGAGTCAATGCGCTGATTGACGGATGGGGCTGAGGTTCTATGTATGTACAAATGGTGTTCACGAGACTGCGGGGTTGGCGCGTGGCAGTAGAGGCACCAATCACAACATTCTCCTCCTCGAAATTCTAATTGACGATCCTACCTAATCGAAGGCAGGAGGTCGAGTTATAATCGGATGACCTACCTGAGCATTCGGGTGACAAAAGGGGGAAGGAGGGGGGAATCTGTATCAAGAAATGAAACAAGCAACAAATATCGAGGCCAACAGGGGAAAACCAAACATGACCATAGGTAATTATAAGGATCATGAAGAGGGTGGATGATCTCGCACATGACGACAGCTGTCACGAGAAGGGGCGGGGAGGGATCCATGAAGCATTTTCAAACAAGGACATAATTATAGAAGGGTGGATGGTTGGCTCTGGCGCCCGACTGAGGGGGCGTGGTATTACTAGCTCGACTCGTACCCACCAATAACAGTTGTTGATTGAGGTGTATCTCAAAGTTGGGCTGAAAGATCCACGGATAAGAGTCAGATCATCTGTGGTTCAAAAGAAATGCGAGTTGGGTCATGGAGGGATGGCTTACATCACAGGCGGCCTGGAGGGTGAATCATAACCAGCCTGGTGCCCCACTTTTTTGGGTGCTGCCTGGTGGTCAGCCTAGGGTGAGTTTGAATCTTCCAATTGTCCATCCAGGGACCAGTAGTGAGTGGGTTTTGCCAGGACAAGGTTGTGGAAATAATAACAAGACACCACTAGAGTAAACATTGTTAAATCTATTTACTGACAGGAGAAACAATCACTCTGAATTCGTACGAGTACAAGTAGTATCAAGGCTACAATCAAAACAGGAAATGGAGGTGGAAGAGCATTAAATTATTGGCTTGTGAAATGAGCAAAAGCATCAAGCTGATAAAAAAACCTCGTCTCTTGTACCTTGGGTACCTTAGATTCTTCAATGGGCCCACCCTATCCTAGATGTCGATTACACTAAAGGCACAGTATACAGTAGGATGGTCCTCAAAGATGACTCCTCCATCCACCTTTATTACTACCTAGGTATAACAAACTATATAAGGCATGACTTCCCCCATACCCTTTTTGAGATAGCATCCTGATAATTGCTCGTGAGTTGGTCCTTTTGTTCCATTTAAGCTTGGTCCGAAAATATGACTTGAGTATGGGTTGAGTAGTCAACCTTGTTGGACCAGGTAGAACAAATACTAATTACCTCAGTTATTCCTAGGGGATCTCCCTGAGGTATGCTATGTAGCTGACTATCCATCAGAATCGATAGCCAAGAAAAGTATTTATACAGTCCGTATAAATAGGCCAAATAATTCAACTCCTTGGGCTCAATAAATTAGGTAACCCCCTCTATTTACCAGTAGCCTTCATTGCAGCATCCACAGAACAATCAAGTCTTCCTGCTTTCGCGGGTCGACTCAGACTGACGGTGGGGCTAGTCTCACGCTACAACCTCGTGAAATTCAGGAACTACTAGTAATCTAGTATGCACCTGCAGATGAACCATGCTGCATGTATTCACTTTAAGGTTTTGTCCAGGAACCGAGATAGTAAGTATTGTACAAGCTGGCGTAATGCATTTGATCAAGATGACAAACCTCACAAGAAGCGCTTGGGTGCTCTGGGAGAGCATTATCTATAGTATAAATCATAGATACCAATCACCCAGGTAGTATCCCATGTCTATACAGAGTGGGTATACCATGTTGTCCTTAAAAATTATTATTTGTACCTAGTCAACCCGAATATACCCTAGCTAGCTATCGATGCCTCATCAAAATCAGAAAGGATCTCGCACCAAGACGTCCGCGCAACAAATAATCTGGCTGAAATACACTCTCGTTTCGCGATCGATACCCCTCCCATGTATGAGACGTGGGTATCAAACTATAAGATTTCAATCAGACAAAGTTTTCATCAGTCAAGTAGAACATTGCCCTACATACAAACATTTTAAATTCAACGGTAAAATTCCCATGCACTACTAGGAGTACTCAACTTTCCAAATACAATCTGCCTATAGCGTTTACCTGACTAACTGTTACCAATAAGATATGCTTGACACAACTTAAGTGTTTACAGGTGGTGGGCAAGCAAATATGGAAAACTATATCAGCATTCAATGGGTCTGGGCCCTGCTAAATCTGCACAAGCATCCACTTTTTGACACAGCAGAGAACCAAGTGAAAAACATGATCTGTGAAGTGGACAGCAATTAAAATCATGATAAGGCTACTGGGGAAATGGTACAAAAAATTTTTCCACTGCAAATAATAATTCTCAAAACATCTTGTCAGCTAGAAAGCTGATGTCGGCCGGTGTAGAGATACCGATATCCATGGCCGAAGAGAAGGAAAGACCAATCTTTAGTGCTTACTCCGCTTCTCTTGCTCTTTCTTGAGTCTCTTTCGGCTTTCATGGGCAATCATATCACTCAGATCTTCCTGAAAATCCCAATTGGGGTTGCTCTCTTGCTGTTTCTGGGATTCGTAGAGTCTCCGAATGTTGTCCTTGTTAATCCCATCGCCTGTTTGGAGCTCATCCGGATCCACTGATATATCAATATCACCGGGCTTCTTCCGCTTTCGACCCTGGTCATCGGCACCAAGCACAGGTAAATTGCCCGTATGCACATTAAGATCATATACCCTGTCGCCACCAAAAAAGCCTTGTACCTGTGTTTGTCGTTCTGGAATAACATGGAATGCACTCCGATGCGTTACAGATTCCTCAGTCTGTGTTCCTCTGTAATGCTTACGCACATCAAACTCCCCGGACACATTTTCGATTCCGACCATTTCCGATGGAACTGCAGATACCAGGCCACTCGGTGTTTCCAAACCACTGGGGGTTTGTAGCCCTGTATCCATATCTTCTCCTCCTCCTCCTTCTTCTTCTTCTTCTTCTTCGGATTCCTCGTCCTCGCTTTCTTCATCAGATACCTCTGGTGCCTGGAGCTCGCCCCAAAGATCTCTTTCAACCGGCTCCCCTTGTTGCACGGTCTGTTGCGGCTGCAAAACCCCAAATATATCACCGCCATAAAGGGGCCTATTATGCTCATCCACTGGAGGCTTTCCATAGCCACCAGGATGGTATCCCCACATGGCCCCAGGAGGAGGTGGTGCGTTGAGACCCGGAATTTTCAAAGCCGGGTATGATGGAGGTGGCCCATACCGCTGTTGGTTAATTAACCACGGTGGAGGAGCACCGGGGGGCATATTGAGGGCCTCCTTCAACTCTGCGCTAAGCTCCCCTGGTCGAAGATGTCGAAGATTTGTCTCATACTCCTTGCCTTCATAATAGACTTCGCCATACCGGGTGAGCTCAGGCTTCGTTTGAAATCGGAAAAAGGCCTCGTATAATTTTTGGTAGTCAATATCTAGCCTTCCCATCTTTGGCTGCACCCTCTCCCGCTGCTTTTGCTTCAACGTTGCTTGCTCTTGCTTTTCAATAGCAGCATCCCGCATTTCTGAGATTCCGGTTTCTTGGATGAACTTGGGTAGCGAAAAGGGGGCTTTCTCTATTCCCCTTTTGGAAGAGAGGTATTCGCGCTTTAATGACCAGTGAGACGGCACAGGAACGACATTTCGGTGAGCTTTTATGTGGACAAGAAGTCGGGCATCAGGGGCTGAAGTATCTGTCCAGTCAACTATCTCCGGTTTTCGTACCATAGCCTTCAGTTCCGCGACAGAAAGTTTATTCAACTCCTTTCGCTTGCGTTTTGATAAGGCTAATGATTTTTCTTCTTCTTCTTCAGGTATTTCATTATCATCATCGAAATAAACCTCCGGTTTTTGGGCGTCCTTTACTAGAAATGCTTCGTCTTCAAGCTCGTCAAACTTGTTGGCAATATTTTTGTACAGCAACCACAAGGGGTCATCAGGATCGGGTGCGACGATAAAATGTGCATCTGCAGCAGTGGTCTCCGGAATATCTGACCGGGTTTCACTCTCCACGATTTTCTCGGGCGAAGCAGTCGCGAGCTCATCAGTCTAAAATTTTCGACGACATTAGCCTCGCTCGCCATTAGGCAAATATTACGCACCTGGGACTTAAGAGCCTTTTTCCGGGCTCTTCGTAGTTGATTTTTGCTTGGCTTCATGTCTACCGCTGTTGAACAAGAGTAGAAATTCTCGCAGAAATAGGAGGGAGAGCTGGTGTTGCGTTGGTGTTTTGCAGTGATTAAAGTGCTGCAATGCTTGGCATCAAGAGGGGGAAAAAAAATTCCGAAGATGGAGCTCTTGTAACAGTTTTGAGCAGGAGCTTATGTTGTAGTAGGCCAGGATACAGTTAAGTACTGGGAATGATCTGAAGCAATTACAATAGCAGCGACCACCTGACCGCCCCCACCTGACGACCGCTTTTCCCCATATAAATTAACCAAGGTTGGTATCTTTAAATAGTTATAAGTTTATAGAAATTAGATCTTTTTTGGTTTGAATTAAAAATATCTATACTTTAAAATCCTAGTTTTAACTTTATATTAAAGTATTAAATGAATTATTGCATATTATGATTGTATAATAGACTAATATTTTAGTTATAATTTATAAAAATATATCATATAAATATATATAAATTATATAAAAATTATATTTTTAGTTTTTAACATTTTTTTATTAGAGAAGTATATTTTTAGTTATAAATTACTAGATTTTTATTATTGTAATTATTACCCAATTCCTGCAGTGCACCCAGTGCACTAAATATTTAACTTCTTTATATTTTATACTAGATTAATGCTTTATTACTGTTAGATAAGGCCTATAATCCATCCTAGGATTGGTCAATCTTAGGGTATTTAGTAATTAAAAAAGAAAAATATATACAATAGAAGGTATATAGTAAGTAGTTAAAGTTAAGCTTAAATATAAACTAGCTTGGATTCCAAAGATAAAGCATGATAAAACTAATTAAAATATAATAAAAATTATATTTTCAATAGGTTTTTAATTATATTATTTTTAAATTTATTATAATTACTATAGCCCTAAGACTCTGCTAGTTGTGCCTATATTTTTAATATTATAATTATATATTTATATTACTATATTTAAATAAAATATTTTTTTATAAATATAATAATATTAATTATAGTATAATTAATTTATTAACTAGTAGTTATTTATTTCTTTAATAATCTCTCTTTTTTATAATCTTTATTTTTAAAAATAATACATATAATAAAATTTTTTTTTATCTTTGTTTAAAGTAATTATCTTTTTTATTATTTCTTTAAATATATACTAACTTATTATAATATTTAAAGCTAGTATTTAAAAAAAATTATAATAGTTTTTTTTATACTTTTTATAAAAAATTAAATTATTTTTACAATAAAGCTAAAGAGTTAATTTATTATAATAAATATATTTAATTAAATGATTAAAAATATATTAAAATTTAAATTTTATTAGATATAGCCTAGCATTACTTAATTAAGATTTAATAAAAAATCTAAAATAACAAGAATTAGGTAAAAAAAGCTTAAAAAATTTGAATATAAAATATAAAAATAAATATTTACTGTATTTACTTAAATAAAATAATTATAAAAATAATTTTTAAAAAAAATAAACTAGTAATTTTATTGCTCATGATATAGAAAAATAAAAATAAAAATAAAAATAAAAATAAAAATAAAAATAAATTAATATATTATAAATATTTATTTATAAAGTTATTTTTTAATTTTTTATTTAAATAGCTTATTATAATATTTAAAATCCCTGGTTTTTAATATATCTGCTTTAAATTTTTCTTACAATAATTAAGGTTTTAAATAGATTTCTAAGTATTATTTTCTAGTAAGTAGTTAATTTATTTAATAAAGTAATAATTTTTTTTTAATTTATAGTTTAAGATTTTGTTAATTTTATATTTTATTACTATTAATAGCTTTATTATTAATCTTTTTTAAGTTTAGTGTTAATTTAAGTAATAAAATATAATTAAATAAACTTATATTCTTGCTAGTAATTTTAAATAGTTTATATTTTACAGTATTAAGTTAATTATTTACTTTAGAATTCTAAAGTTTTTTTTAAATATTATTTTTTTTTAATTATGACATGTTCTTATACTTTTTATTATAATAAAATCTTATTTTTTTTAGCCTATTTAATATTTTTAATAATTATATAATATAGTATTTATAGGTTTTATTATTTAAATTAAAATATTAATAAAAATATTTTTAATTTAAGTCTATATAATAAAGTGTAATATCTATTATTATATTTTTAATATTATTTATAATAAATTATTCTATTAATAGCAGTTTAATTTAATTATTTTAATTTTAATCTAAATAGTATTATAAATATTATTTAATTAATTAAATTATTTTTTCTATCTGTTTATTTATTTGTTAATAATTTATAATAAATAATTTAATTTTAGTTTTACTAGTTTTTATAATTATTTTCTAGAAATATAATATAAATAATTATATTTAGGTAAATACTTTTTATAGTATTAATAATACTAGTTATAGTATAGTAATATTTTTAACTATAAATTAAATAATTATATATTTAATTAATTTATTTATAATAACTAGTGCATTAATATATATAATTTTAATAACTAGATTTTTTAATAAAATTAACTATAATACTTTTTATAGTTTTTTTAGTATAGATTTAGTTTATAACTTTTTATATAATTAATATTTCAAGAGTTTATTTTAGTTACAGCTATTATATTTTTTAATATATTTAGAGATTTATTAATATATTTTTTAAAAAAAAAAGTATATTTATTAAATTTTAATTATAAAGTCTCAGTTTTTAATTATAATTATAATAGCTAGCTGTACATTTTAATTAATTTATAAACTATTTTAATTATTTTATAAATGTAACAGGTGGTCCGGCAGCTCTTAATGCAACCCTTCAAAGGTTGATGATATCATGCAAGGGTTCTGAACAAAGAATGATTCACTGCTGAAGAACTCTTTAATGTCATTATCTCCTATAATATATCTATAAAGAAACTAAGAAGGAACCAGAGGGAGGATTTAGCAAGAATCAGTCTACTCATGATCCTATAGCGAGGTTTTTAATAATTAATCTGCTTTGTTTCCTTACCTAGTCAATAGGTGTTCTACCTTGATTAGTAGCTCCTTCACAATAAAATATTTATTTCTAGGTTTTTTATATTAATTATATAATTAAGTTTTTAACTTAAAATATTAATAATAATATTTTTTTTAATATATTTAATTTTAAATTTAAACCTGGATAGATTTTATGCCTATTAACTTTATTTGTTATTAAATATTTTAATAATAATAAAATAAATTAAGTTTTTATAATTAATCTGGATAATTATTTTATATTTAATTTTTTAAAAATAATGTTTTTAATATTTAAATTTAATAATAATAGCAAGCATTTTTTTATTTCAATATATTATATTATTTTTTTATTTCAATATATTATATTATTTTTTTATTTCAATATATTATATTATTTTTTTATTTCAATATATTATATTATTATTTTATTTCAATATATTATATTATTATTTTATTTCAATATATTATATTATTATTTTATTTCAATATATTATATTATTATTTTATATTTAATATTTATTATAAAAAATAATAGAGCATAGCTTTTTATTATATTTTTTTATTTAAAAACTAATTTAATAGCTTTTTTATATATTATTTTTTATATGGTTTTATAATTTAGAATTATATAATTATAAATTAATATTTTAGTAATAATTTTTTAAATTAGCTTAAAGATTTCTTGCTATTCTAGTTTTTATTTAATATTTTTATTTTTTTTTGATAGTTTTATAATAAATACTTATAAATATATTTAGTGATTTCTAGAAATCTCTGGATTTATTTAATATTAATAAATACTAGCTATTTAAAAAATACTATTAATTTTTTCTAGTTAAATACACTATCCTTTTTAAGTATATATTATATCTAGATATTTAACTTTAGTAATATTAAATTAATATTTTTTAATACTTATTATTAATCCAGTGTTTATTATAATTATAATTATTTATTATATATTTTTATTATGTTTTATAAGATTTTTAATAAGTTTCTAAGTATTTTTTAAAATATTATACTTTTTTTATTTAATAAGGTACTCTGTATATTTATTAATTTATTAGTGTTTTAGGATTTATTTAACTTTATATTTTTTTATTTAATTTTTTAGTTTTTATATTTTTTTATAAATTTAATATATTCTAGTACTAGTTCTAATAATAAAACATGAAATACAGGGTATATTTATTTTATTAATATAAATAATTTTAATTAATAATTTACTAGTTCTGTTTATTTATTAATTATAAGTAATCTAAGTTATATATAATCTAATTTTTAACTTAATTATTTTATTTTAATATTTAATAAAATAATTTTTTTAAAGTAAGTCCCTTTATTCTATACTTATTATAGTAAATCTTTATTTTAAATTTTATAAATTTCAAGTCTTTTTTGGCTATATCTAAATATACTGTAGCTTTTTAATATATTAATTAATTTTATTTAAAACTAGTTTCTTTCTTATATGTTTCTTATGTATGTTAGAGTAATATTTTTATTATTATATATTTTATATTATTATATATAAACTACGCCATAGGTAGTTTTTTTACCTAGTTATTCTGCATTTAGTTTACATAGTGATATAAATATTATTTAATTATAGTTAGTATATAATTATTATATATAGATTAATTTTTATTAGGTTAGTAATTAATTTCTAAAATTTTAATGTAAAGAGCTTATCTTAATTTAAGATAATATATTTTAGTACTTTGTAATTTATAATAATATAATTAATAGATAGCTCTGCTACTTTAGTTACTGTAAAGGTTATTTTTATAGATATAAAATAAATATATTTAATAAGTCTATTAGTCATGATAGTAAGTATATCCCATCTATCTTTTTCTTTGGGCAGTGGTCTAATAAGGTCCACTATAATCCATTCCCATGGTTTTTCTGGATGTTGGTGTTGTTCCTTTTCTGAGAGGTATAGTATGGTTGTGTGGTCCATGCGCTGGTAGTTCTGGCATTTTGAGTTATTAAAATATGTCCCAGAATCCGGTATATACTTGTGAGATTATTTTCTCTAACTTATTTTAAATTATTATAATTTTATAAATATTCTTTTTAGTAAGTAGTTCTGTTTTTCAGTTTATACTAATAAATTTAGTATTTTTTTTTAATATTTATCTTGGTATTATAAATAGTAAAAATCTTTTTAATAGCCTTGTCATGGCTGCTAACATTATTTATACTAGATTTATTTTTAATTTTTTATTGAATTATTTAACTTTATATCTTTTTTATTTTGTTGTAGTAGTAGTAGTAGTAGTAGTAGTAGTAGTAGTAGTATATTCATACGCGGATCTGTCAGCCTATCACTGATTGCTGGAAAAGGTTGCGTTCTGTTGGCTGGGCACAGCTGCTAGGGTAGTTTAAGTATAGGAAAACCACATGATATAACCACGTGACTATAAAGCTTTATTTTAACTTTATTACTTTTTTTACTTTCTCTATACACTAATTACTTTATTAAATTTTTATTATTATTAATTTATTTATTTATATATGTCAGAGAACGAATTGCTATCGGCCAATGGATTAGCTGTGCCGCAGCTAGCGCGTTACACCTACGGAGGAAAGATTATCCGACCCAACATAGCAATACGGCTGTATTGCTATGATGCCAAGAGACTACGGACCATAGCAGCCATAGCGAAACGATATGGATGATATGGAACAGGACATAGCCAACATAGCGAACTAATTTGATTGCTATGGAGGACTACATGTATATAAACACTGTCTTTACCACACCTTAGTTAGTCTTACCGTGCTTTATCTTCGGAATTCAAGCTAGTCTATACTCAAGCTTAACTCTGATTGCTTATTATATACCTTCTATCGTATATATCTTCCTCTTTTGATCACTGAATACCCTAAGATCGACCAATCCTAGGACGGATTATAGACCTTATCTGACAATATACTAGCATTAGTAACATATCTATTTTTTTATTATATATATTTTTACTTATATTAGTATCTTGTTTTTTATCTTTATACCTAACTTATAGTCTTTAATTTCATGCTTTATATTTTTATTTATATTTATTTTTTATTAATACTAAAGCTTCAAGAATTATGTTAATTTTATTATAATAAAAATATCTATATATTTAAAAGCAGGTACTAGACCTGCTAGCATTATAAATTTAAAAAAATATGTTTAAGGCTCTAAAATTAGCTAAAAAGCTAAATTTATAATATATATTTAATTATTTTACATGCTACTCCAGGTTTTAAAAAACCCAGGCTAGTATCTAGAAAATAATAAAAATTAGTAACTTAACTTTTTTATTATAAAATATTTTATTATAAAATCATGTATCTAGGGCACTAAACTAGAATATATTAAATTAATTAAATATCTAATCTACACAGGCATTTTATTAATTCTATTATATTAAATATTTCTAGATAAGATACTAAAGTAATCTTTCCTATTTATATCTATATAAAAGCTAAACTTTATATATAATAAAAACCTATATATAGGTCTAGCATGTGCTTTATTAGCTTAGGCAGGATTTATTAAACATAGTATTTATAGTTATTAATTGTTTATTAAGCCTGCTAGGTTTTCTAGATATTTTTTTATAAGTATCTCTAGTATAATAAGATCAAGTAAGCCCCTAGAGATATAAAGACTATAATATTTTTAGTAGTTACTTTAATAAACTAGTTAGTATATTTATTATTTATTACTTTTTCATGGCCCAGGAGCTATTAAAGATATATATGCTATTTATAAAACTTTATTTAATTCAATTATTTAATAATATTTTTTAAATATATATTAACTTAATTAATAGTTAAGCATAATACATGTCTAAATAACTGCCTGGCTATTAGTTATAATTATTAGTTATTAATATATTATAGTTATATGTAAAGGAGTATGAAACGGTGTAGAAACTATGTTGACTAGGTAAGGAGAATAGAAGGGATAGTAACTGAAGACCTTATTGTCTAAATAGAACATAGACTGATTCTTGCCAAATTCTCTACAATGGACTATCATTAACTTTTCTTATAGATATAAAAAAAAGAGTAATAATCTCGCAGTGACCTCAAGACTCTTCTAGAAGGTTATATTTATTACATTACCAGTCTTACTAGACTACCTATTACAATTTATTTCCCCTCTTCTTTGTGATCAACCTTAAACATATAAAAAAGCTTTATTAAAAAAGCTTTATTTTATTAAATTAAAATAAAATTATTTGGGTACTAAAACATGGGTAGCTTGGTATTAAAATTTAATTAATTCAGGGTCATTGATATAAAAGTTTCTTTAAATAGCTTTATTATAGTCCTGTTATAGAATTAGTAGTGAAAGAATAAAGACCAGCTTTTATAAAGGGATCACTCTTTTATTGATCCTGAGCTTTTAATCTTTAATAATGTACTCAAACAGATCACTTTGTTGTGGTTTCAGGTGGTGGTTGCTGGGGAGTAGGAAGCGTATCATTCTGCCCAGTTTCTGCGTCTTCTCCCCGGAGACGAGGGGTTTGTGTCATGGTGCGTGGCTAAACAGGTTTTTTTATCAGGATGTTGTGGCTGAGATTGTTCAGGTATATAGTGATAAGAACAGCCTGCATCCTGAATAATTGCAGGAAATTAAAGATAGCTTTCCAGTTATATTATGGGAAATTTAAAAGCACTATTTTAATTATTTTTCTATTTGTTACAGAAACCCAAGCATGAGGGTTAGCACCAACACTAGGCACCGTCAGCGGAAGCCTCAGACCCAATTGGATGAATAAGGCAGAATCCCATGTCACGTGACTGCCAAGGAAGATGGTAGTTAATGAATAGTTAATGGATAGTTAAGTTAATTAATTAACTATCTAACTATTACTAAACTACTACTTAATAACTATACATCAAGAAAAGAAGGAATATATAAGAATATTTATTATTTATTATATCTAGTTAATCTTTTAGTTTTTCATGTTTAATATTATATTATTATCTAAATATATCTTTACTAGTATAATAAACTTGTTTAAACTATATTCTTATCTAAGAGAAACTTATCTTTAATAGATAATCTTATCTTTATCAAGAGCTACTTAAGTCCAGGAATTTATAAAGAAGTACTGACCAGGGTTTATGCTAGAGTTTATAATAAGAATCTTTAATCTAATTCTAGAAGATTAGAGTAAGTTAATCTTAACTAGTTATAGAGCTCACAGGGAACCTAGGATTAGTAAAAAAGCTAAAATAACCTTATATAATAAATTAAATACCAGTTAATACAAGTTTTAAGAAAATTAACTTAAAACATGGCTCTAGTTAACTCAAGCTAAAGTAATAGCAGGTTTAGACAAAGTATAATAACTACTCTCTTATTACTAAATAACATTAAATTTATAGCTATAATGTTATAGCTGCAGGAGCAAGTGACCTAGCTAGAAAAAAAAAAGTAATAAAAAATCACTAAAACTAAAAATTCACTTACTTAAATCTTTTAATAGCACTAGATTAAAACTTTGATACTTTATTACTTAAATAAACACTTATCTTTTTATATATAAAGATTAATTTAAAAATAATAATAATAAAATTATTTTTATATTAACCTATTTAATAGGGTTAATATATAAATAATTTAAATCATTTCTAAAAAAGCATTTAAATAAAATAAAAATAAAAAATAATAACAACACCATGAATAATACTAAAAAAATCTTTAAAGACTATAATATCTTTAAAGAATATCTTATTAATATTAACCTTTAAAGACTTTAACACTACTAGAAACATGAACAGGTAAATTAGGAAACTCTAAATAAATAAAAATAATACTAGTTATAATTTATAATTTTAACAGCTTATATTAAAATTAAAATAAAATAATAGTGCATTTATATTATAATATAAATATAGATTAGATTATAAAATCTAAGAGTAAATAATTTTCATGCTAGCTATTAATTTAATTAAAGTAATAATAAAGCAAGTATCTTATATAACTAAAAAGCTACTAGAGCTAAAAAAATAGTAAGCTTATTAAAAAATACCATGATTTAGCAGAAAAAATAATAGCAGGTAAAAACTATATCAAGCTAATAATATATAACCTGTATAACTAAAAAGCCTAGAATATAATAACCCCTATAAATTAAAACTAATAAAACTTGATATAATATTTTCTAGAGAAAAAAAAGAATAGTACTAGCAAGAGAAACTATATTTTAACTATAGTAAATCAGGTTATCAGTTAAGGGGCTGTAAATTAAAGAAAGCCTGGAAAAGTAATAGAAAAGAAATAAAATAGTTAAAAATAACTAGTAATCTAAAATTACTAAGCATGACTAGAGGCACTAGATCTTAAGATAATAATAATATAATAGTAAATATAGAGAATAGAGATAGCAGTATAAAAAAACATTAATAGAGTTAATAACTAGCACACGCATTTATAAAAGCCTTATATAATAAATAAAAGGATAGTATTAGTAGATTTATTAAAAAGCCTGATTAAGACAGGGAGTACAGTGATTTTCTAATAATTAAATAGAAATTTAACTTATTTAATAAAGAATTTAGAATACAAGTAAATAGCCCTAGACCTAGTAGAGAGAGATTTGTAAACAAACCTAAATACCTAGAAAAAACTTTTACTACTAATAAAAAATAATATTAAAAATAACAAGCACAAGACCTCACAGAAGACAGAGATAAACTTGCCTATTAAATAGATAATATAATTAATATCTTATAGAAAAAACTAGAGTAGCTAATAAAAATACTAAGAGAACTTTTTAATAAATATCTACACTAGAATCTGAAATATTAGAAGTATAATAATAAAAATTAGAAAATATACTTAAAGTGATATAAGAACTATTTTTTAAAATATTTAATATATTATAGAAATAACTAGGATTATTATTATTAATTTATAAAATTATATTAAATCACTTGGTAATCAAGAGCATATTTAAAATATAATTTTAAATACTATAAATGCATTTACTATGCCCATAATTTATACTATAATAAAATACTATAAATTACTTACTATAATATAAGATATCTATAGTATAAAGATCTAAAGAATATAATATAATATTAGCTAAAATAACTAGATAAAATAATATAAAAATACTCATGTTATTAACATAGATATACATGTTTAGAATATTAAGAATATTTAAAGCACTAGGAAATATACTAAATAAATTATTATAAAGATACTTATAAAATACATTTTTAAGCTAAAGAAAACCATGCTTACTACCCATAATCTTGAGGAAAGAGAGAATCTGTAACGGGTAGCCTGGTAAGGCTGGTGATGCAACAGATGTAACCTTCCAGAAGAGTCTTGAGGTCACTGCTAGATCATTACCCTTTTTTCTGTATCTATAAGAAAAGTTGATGGTAGTCCATTGTAGAGGATTTGGCAAGAATCAGTCTACTTTCTACTTGAGAATAAGGTCTTCAGTTACTATCCCTTCTATTTTCCTTACCTAGTCGACATAGTTTCTACACCATTTCGTACTCCTTTACAGAATCACACTAGAAAAAAAATCTTGTGATAATAAAAGTAGAGACACATCTCTAATTATTTATATAAATTAATAAAATAAAAGCTATAGTGTTACTAAATTTAAAAGTAATAGAAAATTTCATGAACCCTGGCTACTAGATAAAAATAGAAATAAAAAAATAATAAAAGAATAAGCCTGAACCTATCTCTAGATTAAATAATAAGAATTTAGGGACTTATTAGTTAAAAGTTAAAATAGAAAATCTCTTAGTGATTATAAAGGGATAATATATTATTATTAACTTTAATATTATTTTTTTTAAGAGGCTATTATATTATATTAAAGATTTTTTAACTCAAGAATTATAACCTAGATATTAATTAAAAAACTAAATAGCTTTTATAAAAAAACAGTCTATAATAAAAATTAATAAAAGCTAATATTTTATAGCATGTAAAAAAGCCACATGAAGCTAAGTAATTTAATAAAAAATTAAAAATAGATCTAGTATAAGTAATACTAGCAGTAATAACAAGACTATTAGAAAGATACTTGCTACTTATAATGCTAGGATAGGTATTAAAAATAAAAAAATAATATACTAAATTTATTAGCATGGATTAGGAAATAGAATTACTTATTAAAAAAAATATTTATAAAATTATAATAATTTAGAATAAGTTAAGAAAAATAATCTTATAGGTATATATCAGATTCTAGGATATATTTTAATAATTTAAAAAACTAGAATTACTAGCACATGAACTGCATAATTATATTATATCTCTAAAAAAAAAATAATACTAGTATTATAAAAAATCTATTAAATAATCAAGAAAAAATCAAGTAACGTAATCCACGGCCGAGTTGGCCACACGACCGAGTTGGCCAGATTCCCGAATCCCACCTTCCATTATACCATTTTTTATTCAACGCGTCTTTATTTCACCACCATGATCTAAAATGCCTTTATCTCAAGAGAGTAGAATTCAAATGGCTATACACGCGTATAAAAACAATTAAGTACAATCTCAAGCAAAGGCTGCAGCAATTTTTGGGGTATCAAAAGGAACCCTTTAAAATTG
This sequence comes from Aspergillus conjunctus, assembly GCA_027569095.1. Classification (NCBI taxonomy): domain Eukaryota; kingdom Fungi; phylum Ascomycota; class Eurotiomycetes; order Eurotiales; family Aspergillaceae; genus Aspergillus; species Aspergillus conjunctus. Next base: position 113,344 of record JAPDEL010000038.1, on the reverse strand, counting down.
GCTAAAGGGAATACACTCACGGTCAGAAACACGGGCAAATGGCCATAAATTATTGGCTAATGAAAAGGATACACTTATCAAGCAACTACTTGATGCAGATAAGCGAGGCTTTTCAATTTAACCTGAATTCCTAAAAATAATGGCTCAAACTCTGCTCCGTGCACGTACTCAAGACTTATCTACAGTTCTTGGAGTCAACTGGGCCTATTCCTTTACTAAATGCTGCCCTGAGCTTCGTACACGGTATAATTAAAGAATTACCTATCAGCGGGCTAGACAGGAAGATCTAAAGATTATAAAACCATGATTCCAGACAGTACATGAAGCTATTCAGGAGCATGGGATACATGAAGATGATATCTGGAACTTTGATAAGACTGGCTTTACCATAGGACTCTGTACCTTATCTAAGGTTATTATTACTGTTAAGCGCAGTGAGAGACCTTGTACAGTTATTCAAGAAAATTATAAATGGGTTACTATTATTAAGTGTATTAATTCTAAAGAAGTCTCTTTACTATTAATGATTATTCTCAAGGGACAAGAGCAGCAGGCTACTTGGTATCAAGAGCCTAATCTGCAGGCCAAGGTAGATTAGAAGCTTGCTTTAAGCAAGAATAAATAGACAATAGATGAGATAGATCTTTACTAGCTTAAAGAGCTATTTAAATCTTTCTCTAAGCTCTACTCTACTAGTTCAAAGCAATTACTTATTCTTAATAGCCATTCTAGCCACCAGACTGCAGACTTTGATATTTTCTGTGCAGAGAATGAGATTATCTGCCTGTGTATACCACCTCATACCTCTTATCTCCTTCAGCCTCTTGATATGGGTGTTTTTGGGCCTCTTAAGCATGCATACAGGAAGCTAGTTAAAGGCATGATGGTGGCTGGCAATAATCATATTAATAAGCAGGATTTTCTTTATCTTTACTCACCTGCACGGGAGAAGGTCTTTAATTCTAAGAATATTATTAATGGCTTTACAGGTGCAGGCCTTAAATCTTTAAATCAAGATCAGGTTCTTGAAAAAATTACCTTCCAACTCCATACGCCTACACCATCTCTTGTTAAAGTTAAAGAATTAATATTCTCTGCTTTCCAGACTCCTCAGAACCCTCGCTAGCTTGATTATAAGGTTAAAAGCCTGTAGAAAAGTCTTTAAAAGAAAAGGACCCTCTCTAGCAGCCCAGTCTCTTATATTTAACATCTTGAGAAGGCAGCACAGATGGCAATGAATATAAACCTTCTTCTTTAACAGGAAATTAAGATTCTACACGCTGAAAATAAGTGGAAAATAAAGAAAAAGGCAAGAAGACGTGGTGTACTAGCAAGCAATATTACTTTATCTGTACAGGAAGGCCTTGATCGCATTCAGCACCTTGGAGCACCAGCTGAAGCACAGGTTGGGGAGCCTATACCAGGGCCTCGGAAGCGCGCTTCGCAGCGCTGCAGTGGTTGTGGGACTATTAGGCATACAATATGGAATTGCCCCAGTAAATAGCCATATAATGACCTATTAAATAGTCTAATTTAGTGCTTTTGGTAGTTGAAAATTTTCAAATTTCTGCTGGTTGTGAGGAATCTGGCCAACTCGGTCGTGTGGCCAACTCGGCCGTGGATTACGTTATATTAAAAAAATCTATTAATAATTAGTTAGTAAAAAATAATATTAGATTATTCAAGTTATTAGCAGGATATAAAGTGTTATTTATACTAAAAAAAGATAAAAGTCTATAATTTTATATAAACTATTAATTACTTAATAAAATTATTATTAAGGACTAATATTTATTATTACTAATTTAAAAAATCTAGGACAAGATTAGAGAAGTAATATAATTTATTAAACTTAATATTATAGATACTTATTATTATATAAAAATCAAGGAAAATAAAGAATAAAAAACTATATTTAAAATTAAATATAAATATTATAAATATATAATAATATTATTTAGACTCACTAATGCACTAGCATTATTTTAATAATATATTAATAATATACTTAAGGGATTAATAGAAGACTTTATTATTATTTATTATATTAAAACAGTATTAAAAAGACTTTATATTAATAATTTATAATATAAACTTAAAAAGTGTGAATTCCATATACATGTTATAAAATTCTTAGAATATTAGATATTTAAAAATAAGATTATAATAGAGCAAGCTAAAGTGCAAGCTATTTAAAATTAGCTATAATTTAAAAATCTATATAAAATATAATAATTCATGGGTTTAATTAATTATTACTAATAATTTATTAAAAACTATATTAAAGTTATAGTATCACTGTTCAAGCTATTTAAAAAATAAAATAAATATAAATGGATTTTAAAGTAATAAAAAATATTTAAAAAAGTTAAGAACTTAATTATTATTACACCTGTTCTCATGTAGCATGACCTAGAAAAAGAAATCACTATTAAAACTAATATATTAAACTTTGTATTAAAAGCAAGGATAATTTAATCAGGATTAAATAGAAAATTAAGACTAATAGCTTTTTATTCTAGAAAATTTATAGAATTAAAGATTAACTATGATATATATAATAAAGAATTATTAATTATAGTAGTAATATTTAAATACTAGAGAGTCTATCTAGAAAAAATAAAATAAATAATTATTATAAAATTAAATTATAAAAATCTCACCTATTTCATGATAACTAAGAAGTTAATAAAAAAATTAATAAGATAATTAGAAATATTATTATAATATAACTTTAAGATTCTATATTACAAGGACATGGAAAACAGATAAGCTAATATTTTTAATAAAAAAATAGATTATAAAATTATAAGAAGAACACTGCAATTAGTAATACTATAGATAGATAAGAAAAAAGTAATTAAATATAACTCACAGATTTTTATAATAATTATTAAAATTATTAGGATAGATATAATCTAATAAATTAAAAAGAAGCTTAAAAAAAATAAACTCATGTGAAAAATACTGCAAGTGTTAGAAAATAAAAATATATTAAAATAGCTAGATAAAATAATATAGATTAAAGAACTAGTATATATATTTAAAATAATAATTAATAAAATAATTAAATTACATTATAATGCACTAGTAGAAGAATATTTTAAAATTAATAAAATTATAGAGAAAATTACATGTAACTACTATTTCTAAAATATAAAAAAAAAAGTTAAAAAATATATTAATAACTATAAAATATATATATAAAACAAACTAAATAGATATATATTTTATAAAAAATTATAATCACTAGAAGTACTAGAGAAATTATAAAAATAAATTATAGTAAACTTTGTTAGATCATTGCCCAAGAGAAAAAATAAATAAAACATGCTTGCTATTATAACTGACAGGCTTATATAATATATTTATTTTATATTAATAAAAATAACTTTTATAGTAACTAAAATAACAGAATTATTTATTAACTATATTATAATAAATCACAGGGTATTAAAATTAATTACCTTAAACAGAGATAAACTCTTTATATTAAAATTTTAGAAATTAGTTACTGATTTTATAAATATTAATTTAAAAATAATAACTATATACTAATCACAGTTAAATAGATAAATAGAAAGAATAAACTAAATAATTAAATAATATTTATATTGTTATATAAACTACATGCAAGATAACTAGGTAGAAAAGCTATCTATAGTATAGTTTATATATAATAATGCTAAACACATGATAACAAGAATCTTATTTTTTAAAGCTAATTATAATTATCATGCTAATATACATGAAGAACCTAGATAGAAAAAACTAATTTTAAATAAAACTAATTATTATATTAAAAAGCTACAGTATATTTAGATATAATTAATAAAAGATTTAGAATTTATAAATCTCAGGATAAAAATTTACTATAATAAATATAGAATAAAGGGACCTATCCTAAAAAAGGAAGGGAAAGTTTTTTTACTTTACTAAAATATTAAAATAAAATAATTAAGCTAAAAATTAGACTATATATAACTTGGATTATTTATAATTAATAAATAAATAAAATTAGTAAATTATTAATTAAAACTATTAATATTAATAAAATAAATATACTCTATATTTCACATGTTATTACTAAAACCAGCACTAGAAAATACTAAACTTATTAAAAATATTAAAATTAAAGAATTAAGTAAAAAAAAATATAAAGTTAAAAAAATCCTGAAACACTAATAAGTTAATAAATACATTAAATATCTTATTAAATAGAAAAATTATAATATTTTAAAAAATACTTAAAAATCTATAAAAAACCTTATAGACTGTCTAAAGCTAGTATAATTATATTATTAATACCTAAGACAGCAGAGATCTAGAATAATAGGAATATCTATTAAATCTTTTTTATTATTTTACTAAAATTTACAAGATTATTAGCAGTAGCAGCCAGGGACTAAACCTAATCACTGCTTAAAATTATAATAACTTAAGAATTATTATTATTAAAAATTTTTAATAATTTTATATCATGTTCAGATATTTTAAAACTTTTTTATTTTAAAAACTCTTATTATTTTTATAATCACTGCTAACAGGCTATTACCTTTTAATATTATTTTTATTTATTTAATATTTATTTATAAAGATTAGCAAGATAATCCTATAAATTATTTAACTTAGGCTCTAATAGATTAAGCTTATCCTTGGCTTTTATAATATTAGATAATAATTTTAAATTAATATAATATAATAAATCTTATTTATTATTTATATAAAAATTATAATAGCATGGATAATTATAATAAATATATATTATATATTTAAAATATTTTCAAGTCTAATTTATCATGTAGTTAAAATTAACTGATATATAGTATTTACATGTAATTAAAAAAATAAAACTATTAGAAATAATATATTTAGTTTAGCATGAATAACTAGCTGTAAGATTAACTAGATATTTAAGTAATATTTTTAAAAATATTATTAGCATGATATTTCAGCATGATAAGGCAATATGATTTATAAAAAAATTAAGAAAAAGAATCATAAACATGGGGAGAATGCCTATTTATGTTTTTTAAGAGATAAAAAACTAAAAAAAGAGAAAGTAATGTTATAGAAACCCAAGCATGAGAGTTAGTATTAATACTAGGTACTATTAGCAGAAGCCTCAGACCTAATTAGATAAATAAGGCAGAATCCCATGTCACGTGATCACTAAGAAAGATAATAGTTAATAAATAGTTAATAGATAGTCAAGTTAATTAACTAACTATTTAATTATTACTAAACTACTACTTAATAACTACATACTAAGAAAAGAAGAAATATATAAAGACACTTACTATTTACTATATCTAGTTAATCTTTTAGTTTTTCATGTTTAATATTATATTATTATTTAAATATACCTTTACTAGTATAATAAACTTGTTTAAACTATATTCTTATTTAAGAAAGACTTGTCTCTAATAGATAATTTTATCTTTATTAAGAGCTATTTAAGTCCAGGGACTTATAAAGAAGCATTAATCAGGATCTATGCTAGAGTTTATAATAAAGATCTTTAATCTAATCTCAGGGGATTAGAATAAGTCAATCTTAACTAGTCACAGAGCTCACGGGGAACCTAGGGTTAGTAAGGAAGCCAGGATGACCTTACATAACACTATTATTTATAGTAATTATGTAGGTAGCTTTTTATTCATGCTTTAATATATTATAGATAATTTAGATCTTTTTTAGATTTTTAATTTTTTATAGCAGTTAATTAGTTCACAGGCATTGCCTAATTTATTCTTATATAGTTATTAATTATACTCTAATAGCTAATTCTTTTATTTAATTAAGTAGTAGATTTTTTTTAAAAAATTTATTTATCTTTAACTTTTTTAAGCTCTTATTTTATCTTATCTTCTAACTCTAGCATTAGCAGCGGTTCTTTAGCTTCTTGATAGTTATAAAACTCTAATAAAAAGATATAAAATATATTATAGATTTAATTATATTATTTTAGAAAATATAACTAATATACTTAAGATTTAATAATATTTAATACTTAAAACAGGCTGATAAATCAGGAAGCTAATTTTTATATAGATAGTTTTAATTAAAGATTTCTAATAAATAATATAACAAGATCTTATTATTTAAAGATTATAAATCAGTAATATTTATTATAAGAGTTTTTTTATTTTTAGACTATCTTATCTTATTTTTCTTAAAGTTATATTTACATTCTCTTTAGCTTTTTCTAGCAGTTTTTTATTACTAGAACCTTTCTTTCTAGAGAATTATCTCTGATTTAGATTTAAAAGTTAGATAAATATCTATATAAACATTTAAATATAGAGTTTTTTATAGATACATTTATTACACTATTATATATATATTTAGCTATTTAAAGTAATTTTAGCCAGTTACTTTAATTTTTATTAGTAAAACACTTTAAATATTATTCAAGTGTTTGGTTTAATCTCTCTGTTTATTTATTAATTTATAAATAAAACACTGTTAATGGTTATTATTTTATTAATTTAACTAATAAAATATAATTATAACTAAAATTTATTTATAAATAAATTTTCTTAATTAGTTATAATACCATTAAGTAATCTATATTTTAATTTAATATTATTATAAAAAAGTTCTGCCAGTTTAGATACAGTTATTATTTATAAAATAATAAAGAATAGATATATTTTTATTAATTTATTAATAATAATTCGTATGCTATTAACCATATTCCTGTTAAATAAAATAGAAAATAACTTAGTTATAAAATTTATTAATAGTTTTTTTAAAAAGTCTTTTAGGCTATAATAGTAATATTAATTTATTATAAGACTTATATCTTTTTACTATTATATCTTAGTATATAAAATATTTTTTTATATATTTAGCAATGTCAAATTACATTCTAGTCTAAAAAACTTTTATTTCAATAGCTTTTTAATCCTGTTTTAGCTAAAATGTCCTGCTAAAGGGTTATTATAATAGATATTTAAAAATATGTTCTTTAAAAACCTTAAAACAGGAATATAAAGCTTTTCTTTATAATAAAGTAATTTATTTATATTTATCCAGTATTTAGCTTTTTTTAAAATATTTTTAAAATATTTTTATATATCTAGATCTTTAGCTTGTATTTATTTTATTAAACTTTCCAGATCTTTACTAACTTTTACAGTATAAATCTTTTTAATAATACAGGCCTGATATACCACTAAACAAGAAATAAATATATTATAATTTACTATTTTCTTAATAGTTTAATTAGTTAATTCTATATCTAATTTTACATAAAAACTTAATATTATATAGATACTAAGTCCAGGATATTCCTGTTTAATATTATTAAACTTAGACTAAGTTTTATTAATAGAATCTATAAAGATTATTTAATTTTTTATTAATATTAACAAGTTATTATTATATAATTTATTTATAACTTGGCCCAGGATCTAGAATAATCCATTAGCAGAATTAGACTTTTTATTTTAATATTTTATAATAAAATTAAAAAAATTAGAAATATGTACTATCATGCCTGTTAGCCTGCTAGTCTAGATAAATTTATAAATTTTTATAGATTTAAATAATCTAATAAGACTTTAACAGTGTAATAACTCTCTTGAATATATTATTATTAATACTTAAAGAAATATATAATAGTAAAAATTTTTTAATTAAATATTAACTAGTAAAGTTCAGTCCCTGAAAATTTTTTTAACTAAAAAATAATAGAATAATATTTTTTTTTATTATTAAATTAAACTATAATACCTTTCATGCTTTTATTAGAAGCATTTATTTTAATTTAGATAGATTTTTTAAAGTTAAAGTATTAAAGTAAAAAAGCTGTCTGAAAGATAGTAATAAGATATTAAAATATTCATTTTTTTTTAAGTTTAGTTATATTTTATCTAGTTTCTTTTTTTTCTTCATATTTTTTAGTAATAAAATTAAAGAAAGGAATATTCTCAAGAAATTTTTAATAAATTTTTAATAAAAATTACAGAATCTAATAAAAATTTAAATATTTTAAAAACTTTTAGATTCTGGTCATGAAATAATAATGTTAATTTATTATTTATTTATTAAAATATTTTTAATATTTATAATAAAACCTAAAAATTTCACTTTCTTTTAATAAAAGAAATATTTAGATAATTTAGTATAAAGTTATATATTTTTTATTTATTTAAAAACTTGTTAGATATATAACATGTGAGTTTTAAAAATATTTAAAAAAATAAAAATATTATTAAAATAGATAATATAAAATTAATTTAGTATATTATATAATATTTTATATATACAATTTTAAAAAATAGTAGGAGCATTAATTAGACTAAATAGTATAACTATGTATTTATAATAGCTGTATTAAATATAAAATATAGTTTTTTATTTATTTTCTTTTTTTATTTAAATTTAATAATAAGTATCTTGGACATTAATTTTACTAAGATAATTTATTTTAAAAAGTTAATTTAAAATCTTTAAAATAAGAGATAATAGATATTAATTCTTAATTAAAATTTTATTAAGTCTCTAATAATTACCACATAATTATAGACTATTATTTTTTTAAAATAAAGAGAATTAATGCTTCTACAGGACTTCTAAAGAGTTAGATTCTTTCTAGTTTAATGTTCTTATTAATATACTCCTGTAAAACTTATAATTTCTTCTAAGATAAGAAATAAATAGATTTAAAAAAGACTATTTTTCTTTTTATAGATTAATAGCATGATTAGTTAATTTTCTAGATAGTATAATCTTTACATGTTAGGTGGAGAATATATAACTATATTTCTTTAGTTTTTTATTTTTATTAAGTAGCCAGATTTCTTCAGACATCTTTATTACCATGAATACATGACTAATTTTTTTATATTTTTTAATAAATTAATAAAATTTAAGTATATTAATATTCAAGAGCTTAAATCATTATTCCCAGTTATAAATTAAAAGGTATATGTATAAATCCTGAAATATTATTATTAATAGAAAAATAAGATTTTTTTTTAATTTACTTTTTTAAAATATAGTAGTATAATATTATTCCATGGACTTTTTAGTATTATAAGAATCTTAAAATATTATAGATACTTTTTATACTTTATAGGTAAATGTCTTTAATTAATTAACTGCCTTAATAATAGGTGTGATTAGAGAAGCTTGTTATAATTTATATTCTTGGGTAAAATTAAATTAATAATATTAATTTTAACACAAGTGTCTAAATCTATCTTGACTTTAATAGTATTTTATAAAAGAATTAATATTTAAAATCAAGAATTAGTTTCTACTTGTAAATAAAAGTTTAAAATTATAGAATACTTTTTAATCTCTATTTATTTTTTAAATTATTTCTAGTTATTTTTTTAATTATATTTAAATTCTTTAAATCTCTACTTTAAAATAATCATTAATAAGATAATATTTACTATTATATTTATAATATTAAAGTATATTTTTTTTATTATTAGTTTTATTTTATTAGGGTTTCAACCCATTTTTCTTATTTTTAAAATAAGGTTAACTATTCTTTTTATTTTTATTCTTTAGTTTTTCTCTATTAGAGTATTTATTTAAATAAAGATAGGCTGGAAAAGAAATGCTTTACTGTTTATATTTTAAAATTGATTTACTTATTAATAAAAAAAACTACTTATAGGGGTGGTATTTTTTTATTAATATAATTAAATATTAATTTTATTATTATATAAAACCTGCCTCCAAGAGACTAGAAATATATATATAATTAAAATATTATTATTATTATAATAAATAACAGGCTCCTATACTACCAGGATATTATATTTCTATATTTTTTTATTAAAAAAATGTATTATTATGGGGCTGTATTTATTATAGTTTACCTGTAGAACTTTTAATTTATAAAGGTTTATTATTAATAATATAGAATATTATTATTATTATTATTATTATTATTATTATTATTATTATTATTATTATTATTATTATTATTATTATTATTTTTATTATTTTTATTATTTTAGGGTTAAAATATTAAGGTATTTTTATCTCTATATTTATTAATATTTTTCTAGACTTTTTTTAAAATATTATTTTTTTAAAGCAGGTTAGCTCCAGGAAGGGTTGCTCTGGAAAGGGTTACTTTAAAAAAACTAGCTCCTACTTTAAGTCTTTTATATTTTTACAGTCTAGCTTCACCCCTGGCTCTTGCTATAGTTATTAGTTTTAATAGACTTTAGCTGCCTGGGAGAAGCATGTTAGGATCTTTTTAGTTTTATATTAAAGGTTTGTTAGAGAGTGTCCATGGTATTAGTGGCAGTGTTAGATATAATAATAATATTAGATTATAAGATCTCTAGGTATAAAAACAGGCATGTTATTTATATCTAGTAAATTATAGCTAGATATTTATATTTAATTTAATATTATTAATCAAAAATAAAATATTTTTCTTTATAAAAATTGTAATAAGCATGTTAGGTTATTTTTATATAAATATTTTTTAATTAAGTATTTTTTACTATACACCTACAGTTCAAAAGTCTGTGCACACTAGCAAATATGTAGTTCGACCACCAACTTCAAATAATAATTATCCAACAACCACAACGAATTAGGACCTCTAAATACATTTAAATTAAAGCCATTCAGTACTTTGTATACCCACCACGAGCTTGAAGAACTGCGCGTATTTAGCGTGGCATGGAATCAATAAGTCTGTCAATTGACTCCTGGGGGATAGCCCACCACGCTTCTTGAATAGCTTCATGAAATTGATTCCAATTAATCTCAGCTCTTCCTTTCTCAAAGAGAAAGGGATAAAGCTTTAAAAGCATGCGTTTTAGCATGTTCCACACGTGCTCTATAGGATTTAGATCAGGCGAGTGTGGAGGCCAATCAACCACCCAAATACCATGCCTTTCAAACCACTTCTGAGAGCTAGTTACTGTATGAATCTTTGCATTATCTTGCTGAAAGATAAAACCAGGCTTGTACTCTTGAATAAGACTCTTTTCAAGCGCCCAGATGTAGAAATTTACTGTATAGTCATTTTTTTTAGCTTCAGGGTCCCGTTTCATGACCACCAAGTTTAATCTGCCTCCATACCAGATCAAGGCCCAAACCATTTGAGATATAGGCTTTCCGTGATAGGTAAGATTCACTAGATCCTCTCTAAAGCCTTCTTTTTAATATCTAAAGACAAATTGTAGGCCATGAGAGGCCTTTCTTTGGACTGAGCACTCGTCCAAGAATAGCCAATTATTCCAACTTAGATATCTCTGCCAACACTTAGCGAATTGAAACCGTTTTTTAATTGAGTCCTTACTTAAAGGTATTCTCTTCTTAGATTTCCACTTTTTAATGTGATATCTCTTTAAAACACGCTTTAAGGTTAAAATTGAGAGAGATCCAGGTGTGCCAGCAGCCAGGGCTCTCCAGCTTATTTTTGGTAATTTCCGTACTGTCCGGTATATGTAGCAAGTAGTTGATTGGCTGACCTTGCTTGGCCTTCCCTTTCTAGGCCGAGATTCAAGTGTTTTGGTGGTAATCCAGCGGTCTTTGGTATTATATACCACGCGTCAGGAGACTTGAAACTCGGTCGCGATTTTAGTTGGTGACTGCCCATTCGCCAGAGCACTTAGGATAGCTGCACGAGTTTCTTTTGAAAGCTCTCCATTAGGCCTTTGATTTCCGCTTATTTCTGTCCCGAATACCCTCATATTGGTGGAGTGGTGAGGTGTTGAAGGTGTGGTGTAGTTTTTAAAGTTCTATGGAGGTGGGAAGTGTGCACGAACTTTTGACCCACATTGTAGTATACACAGGCTACTAGTTTTTAGTAATATTAATTAATATAGCTATATTTTTAACAGCTAAAGCACTGTATTATCTGCTAATTATAATTATATATACTAATAATATAAAGCTTTTTATTTAAAACCATGTTTTAATAAATAGCCATGTTTATTATATAATTATTATTAAATTTTATTATTAGTATTAAAAAGTATTTTTTATAAAAAACTATTTTTTATAACTAAATCTAGCTTACATATATAATTTTCATGAGTGTAGTAGCTAGATATACTATATTTATAACTATTAAATATTTAGCAAGTGCTTTTTAATACTTGGTAAGGTTTTGATTAATAATTTTTTTAATATTTATATTCTAGAGAATTATAAAATAGCTATAATATTTAAATATTATATTATTTTTAAAAATCTTTACCCATGAAGTAAATATTTAGATTAATTATTTATTATTATTTATTAAATTAATTATCAGGATTATATTTTTACTAAAAAGAATTTAATTTATAACTATTTTATAATGCTAAATTATCTTATTACTGCTTAAAATAATATTTTAGTTAATCTAGTTAATTAATGTGCAGCTGCTATAATAAAAAAATTAATTACTATTATAATAATTTTCTAGATATACAGTTAAAGATCTTTTATTAAAAATATTACTAGTACTAGGCTTCTAGAGATTTTTTAGGCATTAATTTTATTAGTTTATATCTTGGCTATTTATCGTAATATATAGAACTTATTTAAAATAATAAAACTGTGACATATAGTCTTAATATATAATTAAAAGAGATTATAAAAAATAGGGGTTATAGTGCTAGCTCTTGTAAAACTAAATATATTAATTAATTTAAATAATTTCTATTACTTTTTAATCTGGGTTTATATAGCTTTCTTGATATTCTTAAGATTTTTAAAAAGGCTATTATTTAACAGTATCTTCTAGATTCTTTTAGCAGGTTTAATTACAGTGTTCAGGAAGGGTATTTAAATAGATTTAGAGGGGTTATAGTTTCTATTATTTATTTTTTATAGCTATTTAATATTTTTAATAAAGATTATTATATATACATGTATATTTTTATTATATTAATACCTCAGATCTAGCCACATTACCTTCCTGCTTATAGTTAGCACTATTTTAGCTATAACAGCGCCAGTAAAGGGCGGAAGAAACATGGAATGAGGTGTGATTAGTGTTTAAAGATGTTAAATATAATATTTAAAGCATTAAATTAAGCGTAACCCTACTTTGGTTATGTCACTGGTTCTTTTTCCACGCTGCTTTATTTTAATAATAATAAAGTTCTCCCCGTGTTGATGACAAGACCGGCCCTCTTTTTTATTTTGTTGCATGCTATAAGGTATCAGCCTTTATTAATTTTTATTATAGATTTTTTTTTATAAAAATTATTTAATTTTTTAATTAATATCTAGATTATAATTCTTAAGCTAAGGAATCCCTAATATAATATAATAGCCTTTTAAAAAATATTATTAAAATTAATAATAGTATATTATTTCTTTATAATTACTAAAAAAATTTCTATTTTAACTTTTAACTAATGAATTCCTAAATTCTTATTATTTAGTTTAAAAATAGGTTTAGGTTTATTTTTAATATTTTTTTACTTTCTATACTTATAAATAATCATGGTTTTTTTAATTTAATAATATATAATATAAATATTTTTATAGTAATAAATTTAATACATGTTTTATACTATAAATATTATTAATATCTAGTATATTAACATAATCCACGGCCGACCTGCGCATACGGCCGACCTGCGCACCTTTGCCGCAATGGGGACTTTTTTGAAGCATTTTAACCTTCAACACTATTGGATTTAATAAATTAGAACATTTATAATTATTTACTTCTAGGGCAATTCCATATTGTAAGCCCAATAGTCCCACAGCCACTGCAGCGCTGTGGAGCGCGCTTCCAAGGCCTAGGTGTAGGCTTCTTAACCTGTGCTTTAGCTGGTGTATCAAGGCGCTGAGTGTGATCAAGATCTTCCTGTACTGATAAAGTAATATTGCTTTCTAGTATATCATGTTTTCTTGTCTTTTTTTTTATCTTCTATTTATTTTCAGCTCTTAGAACCTTAATTTCTTGCTAAAAAAAAAGATTTATATTTATTATTATCTATGCTGCCTTCTCAAGATATTAAATATAAGAGACTGGGCTACTAGAGAGGGTCCTTTTTTTCTAAAGACTTTTCTATAGGCTTTTAACCTTGTGATTAAGCTAACAAGGGTTCTGAGGGGTCTGAAAAGCAGAGAATATTAATTCTTTAATTTTAACAAGAGATAGTGTAGATATATAAAGTTAAAAAATAATTTTTTTAAAAACCTGGTCTTGATTCAGTGATTTAAGGTCTGCATTTTTAAACTTATTAAAAATATTCTTAGAATTAAAGACTGCCTCTCATGCAGGTGGATAGAGATAAAAAAAGTCTTGTTTATTAATATAATTATTATCAGTCACTATTATATCTTTAACTAGCTTTCTATATATATATTTAAAAGACCTAAAAATACCCATATTAAGTAACTAAAAAAGGTAAGAGATATAAAATAGTATATAGAGATAAATAATCTTATTCTCTATATAGAAAATATTAAAATCTGCAGTCTGGTGACTAGAATAATTATTAAGACTAAATAATTACTTTAAACTAATAGAGTAAAGCTTAAAGAAAGGCTTAAATAACTCTTTAAGCTAGTAAAGACCTATCTTATTTATTATTTATCTATTTTTATATAAAACAAGCTTTTAATCTTTCTTAGCCTGCAGATTAGGCTCTTAATATTAAGTAGCCTGCTATTCTTGTTCTTTAAGAATAATTATTAGTGATAAAGAGACTTCTTTAGAATTAATATATTTAATAATAGTAACTTATTTATAATTTCCTTGAATAACTGTATAAGGTCTCTTACTATATTTAATAGTAATAATAATTTTAGATAAGGTATAGAGTCCCATGATAAAGCCTATTTTATTAAAATTCTAGATATTATTCTCATGCATCCCATGCTCCTGAATAGCTTTATATATAGTCTAAAATCATGATTTTATAATCTTTAGATCTTCCTGCCTAGCCTGCTAATAGGTAATCCTTTAATTATACCATGTATAAAGTTCAGGGTGGTGTTTAGTAAAGAAATAGGCCCAGTTAACCCCTAGAGTTGCAGTAGGATCCTGGGCGTGGGTTTGAAGTAGATTCTGTGCCATTTTATGTAGGAATTCTGATTGAATTAAAAAGCCTTGCTTATCTGCATCTAGCAGTAGCTTTACAAGTATTTCTTCTTTAATATGTGTTAATTTATGGCCACTAGCACGTGTTTCTGATCGTGATTGTATTCCTTGAAGTTAATGTTATGTAAGGTCGCCCTGGCTTCCTTACTAACTCTAGGTTCCCCGTGAGCTCTGCGGCTAGTTCAATTGACTTACTCTAATCCCCTGGGATTAGATCAAAAGGTCTTCGTGATAAACCCTAGCACTGACCCTGGTCAGTGCTTCCTCGTGAGTCCCTGGACTCCAGCAGCTCTTGGTAAAGGTAAGGCTATCTGTTAGAGGCAAGTTCCTCTTAGATAAGAATATAGTTTAAATAAGTTGTCTTGTACTAGTAAAGGTATATTTAAATAATAGTATAATATTAAACATAAAAAACTAAAAGATTAACTAGATATAATAGGTAGTGAGTGTCCTTATATATTCCTCCTGTTCCTGGTAATATAAACTTATGATATAAAGTTAATAGCAGGTTGGTATAAATTATATCCTTGATATCTATTATTCTTATATTATTTATATACCATCTTCCTCGGTGATCACGTGACATGGGATTCTGCCTTGTTTGTCTGATTGGGTCTGGGGCTTCCATCGAGGATGCCTAGTGTTGGCGCTAACCCTCGTGCTTGGGTTTCTGTAACAGTTAACTTTGTAGGGTTGCTTCAGGCACACCAAAGATAGCAGCAGTCTTTTGTTTTGATTGGATCTTTTTATGTTGAAAGGCAGATATAGCCATCTGCATTTGATTTTCTTGAGATAAAGGCATTTTATATTAAATTGGTGGAAAAATGACGCGTTAAAATGAAAAGATTTGAATATTTCGATGGTTGCGGCAAAGGTGCGCAGGTCGGCCGTATGCGCAGGTCGGCCGTGGATTACGTTAATATTTTTATTAGTTATATAAGCATTTTAAAGAGTAGCTCTTACACTATTCTAGATAAATTTTTTAATTTTTATTATTATATTTTTAATACTTTAAATCCCAGTGTAAATATTTATTAAAAAGTTATTTAAATATTCTAGTTAACTGTTTTAGATTTTTTATAGAAATTTAATTATATTATTTATCTAGTAAATAAATTAATCTCTGCTTTCTGTAAGGTCCTGAGCTTATTAATTTTAGTACTATTTTTTTTTTAATAATAAAGATTATTTCTAGATATTCTAGCTTATTTATAAATCTTTTTTTACTAGATCTAGAGCTATTTGTATTTTAAATTTTTTATTAAGTAAATTAAATTTTTATTTAATTATTAAAAAATTACTATACTCCCTGTCTTAATCAGGCTTGTTAATAATTTTATTAATATTATTTTTTTATTTATTAAATAAGACTTTTATAAACACGTGCACTAGTTATTATTGATGTTAATATTTTTTTATACTGCTATTTTTATTCTTTATATTTGCTATTATACTATTATTATTCTTGGGTCTGGTATTTTTATTAGGCATATTTAATAAATTTAATTTACTAATTACATTAATAATAAAATTTATATTAATTTATGTTTATATTTTTTATAATATTAATAAAAGCATTTTTTTTAAACTATTTATAACTTTTAATTTATAACTTTTAATAAACACTGCATGCTTTATAGTGTTAATATATAAATTTTAATATTTATAATTATTAAAATCTTTACTAGATTAGTTTTAGGATTTTTTTATATATAAAATAATTATTATAAACATTATTAAATAGCTTTATGAGAATCTATAGCTTTAAATAATATTAATTAAATATACTTAACTTATTTTTATAGTAAAATATATTATTATAAATTTTTAAAGTAATATTGTATTAAAATTTTAATTTAATTATAATATAATAGTAAAAAAATTCTATAAGTTCTTCATAATCTTTTTTATAAGATTATTTTTATTAAAAAATTATATTTATGTAATTTTTTTTATTTATAGATAAAATCTATATTTTTTTACAGGGTCTCTATTTTTAAAATAATAATATTCTTAATTATAAAAGTATTAGTTATTAAATCTAGTCTAACTATTTTTAACTTTTATATAAGCTTTATTTATATTAACAGTTTTTATTTTATTTACTTCTCTATTTCTAGCTAATTTTTATACTATACTTAATTAGTATAGGTTATTATTTATAATAAATTATTTACTAGATTGTATTCTCTTATATAATATATAATTTTAATTTTAAATTTTATTAAAAATTAAAACTAGTAAATTTATATTTGTAAAAATATTCTACTTTTTAACTAAAAAGTATGTAAAGTATTATAATTCATAATTATTTTTATTTTTCACATATATTTTTCTAGATAGTAACACTATTTTTTAAATAATTTTATTATTATAAGTTTATAAAATTAATAAAAACTAGAATTTTATAAATAGTTTTTAATATAAACTAATTTATAATAATAGCCATATTGTCAGATAAGGTCTATAATCCATCCTAGGATTAGTCAATCTTAGGGTATTTAGTGATTAAAAGAGAAAGATATATATAATAGAGGTATATAATAAGTAATTAGAGTTCAAGCTTGGGTATAAACTAGCTTGAATTTTAAAGATAAAGCATGATAAGACTAACTAAGGTTTAATTATAACTGTGTTTATATACATGTAGTTTATTATAGCTTTTATAGCTCTTAAAATATATAGACTTTATACTCTTTATAGTTATTATAGTTTTTTAGCTCTACTAGCTATGTCTGTATTTCTTAATATTATAGTTATATAATAATACTAGCTATGCAGTTAGAGTATTATTATTCTATAAATTTAATAGTGCTAGCTATAGCATAGTTAATTTATTAGCTAATAGTAATTTATTTCTTTAATAATTCTTCTTTTTTATAATCTTTATTTTTAAAAATAATAAATATAGCAATATTCTCTTTATTTCTAGTTAAGGTAATTATCTTTCTATATTATTTTTTTGAATTATGCACTAACCTGTTATAGTGTTAAATTTAAATATTAAGAAAAATAGATTTCTTAAGTAAATTAAAAAGAAAGATTTTATAATAGTTCTTTTTTATACTTTTTATAAAAAGCTAGATTATTCATGTATTAAAATAAAAGAGTTAAATTAGTATAGTAAGTGTATCTAATCTGATAATTAAAAATATATTAAAGTTTAAATTCTATCTAATACAGCCTGGTATTATTTGGTTAAGGCTTAGTAGAAAATTTAAGTAAAAAAGAATTAAGTAAAAGAGAAACTTAAAAGATTTAATATAAGAAATATGTAAGAGTATAACTCTAATATAAAGGGTTTAACTAGCGTGAAGAAGATTATACACTGTTATAAAATATAGCTAACTCTTAATAAGTAAAATTATCACTAACTTTTTATTAGTATTATCACAAGAGTAGAAAATAAAGGGAGAATGCTTAAATAAGCATCCCAGCCTTCCTGTGATAGTATCTAATCTAATTAAGGTATCTTATAAATTACCCCCCTCTTTAGAGGGTCTTGGTCCCCAAGATTATTTGCAGTAGTTTATATATGTTATTATAATAGATACTAGTAAAAACCTCAAGCTTGTAAAAACCCCATAATAGGGAAAAGTAAGCTAAGAAAAAGGCCTTCTCTTATAATACCCTGGTCTCGCGTGATTATCTAGAATATTTTTATTTTACCTGCCCAGGCTTTCATGAAGTGCTTTAATTTTACTTTTTTTATATTAGTCTCACTACCTCGCGAGGCCCTTTCACATACTTCTTTTAACCCCTTCTTTAAAGTAACTTTGGCCGCGGTGATTTTTTTATTTAAAAGCCCTTTATTCTTGCAAGGGTTTTTTATCTTGGATCTTTTTCTCTCGCGAGGGTTTTACCTAGTAACACCCACACTTATAATATCTGGGTTTACTGTAATAAATCCCTGATTAGTAACATAATACTCTCTCATGATAGTGCCTATATATCCTTATATATTTACTATTAATAATATTATAAAAACCTTATTTTTATCCCCTTGTTTTAAGTTTAGATAAGACTAGGGCTTTTTAGAAATATAAAAAGGCCTTTATCTCTCTTTCTTTTCTTTCCTTCTTTTCTTTTTTAGCTATTTTTATAATATCTCCTGTATACTACTCTTCCTGCAGCATCCTGTCTAATGCTAGCCTGACTAAAACTAATACTGAGACTAGAATAGATTATCATGATTAATATACATGTTTAAGTTAATACCATCTCACATGAGGCAGAGCTTCAGGCTATCCTTGCTAAGGATAAGTCTGACCTCTCCACCCTCTCCTCAACTGTAAGTACCCCCCTGTGTGAGCACCCTTAGCGAGGGTAGATTGACTGACTGCTGGTAGTGGGGAGAGGAGGAGGAGGAGGAGGAGGAGGAAGAGGAAGACATCCTGCCCCTCCCCACGCCTGCTGCCTCCACCCTGCCCACCACCACCATCACTACTGCCATTGCCCCCCCTGTGGCCCCCACGCTGATAATGATCTCAGTGTGGCCACTGGCTGTCCCTGCACCTTCCTAGACTGGTATATATATTAACTAGAATAGGGTGACATGCCTTACTGTTAATATGCCTAATATATAGGCAGTACCTGGCATACAGGGATAGATTAACCCAGAACCTCCCTCACCACCCACGGGCACTCCCAGGGCAGTCTGGGACACTCTGCCTCCTGTAGAGGTCACTGTCATGGACTGGGCCACCACCTAGTTTATATAACTGCCAGCTAACCTGTAATTCACTTTACAGTCTCAGTGGGCACTAGTAACAGTCCCAGGCTTTTCACCCTGGACAGGACAGCAGCCCCTGTTTACCTGTGAGTACAGGTGGGCGCTTATACTAGTGATTAGATTAATTCTTTTTTATAATTTTAGCTACCCTGGACAGTTAGTAATACAGGCCTAGCTATATAAAGCACTTCTTATAACCCATGCTAGGTGCTAGTCTCCTGTTAGTGAGAAGTGTAATGCCTGTTATAATCCAAGTGCTAGCTTATTATTTATACAGTATATCTTAGAAAAACATAGGCAAAAATATAATAACTACCTCTTTCATGGGCACTAGAACTGCTTATTTAAGTAATAAGATCCTGCTAGAGATAATGCTTCTGCTCCCTGTGATAGAACTGTATTTATAATCTAGCTTAATTATTATCTAGCACCTAAGACTGGAGAGAAGAATAGAGAGCCTATACTATTATAAATTATCTTTTTTTTTATTTTTTAGTTTAGTTAAACCAGACTTGTTCTTTTTCTTCTCTTTTCTTATAATATATCTTTTAAAAATATATAGATACTGTAATGCTATAGCAGGTTTTTATATATTTTTCTTTATAAAATATTCTTTTTATTTTACTAGATATCTAGTAACCTTACTCTTCTCTTATAAGCCTAGAATAGCTTCAGGATAATATTTACAAGTAGCCTCCTTAGTTATTCACAGGAAAAATCTTTTAAAGAAGTTTATTCCCTTTATCTCCTGGTGCTTGTAAAGCATGAAGACATGAAATATACTATAAATATTAAGTTCTGGGAGTAATTTCATGTAATAAACTATATTATTAATTTTTTTTACTATCTGCACAGGTTTAGTATTAAACTAATCTAGCTTGTAATTAGGTTATATTTATAACATGTTCTTAATGCTAATCTATATTTTATTCTTTATTTTAAAGGTCTTTATAATATACTTTTTATTATAATACCTTTTCTAGTATTCCTAAGCCTTCTTTAAAGCTTATATAGCACCCTGCTTTATATTATACAGATACCTAGCTCTATTATAAGTAGTCTTCTCTATTAAAAAGTTCTTATAAATATCTAATATAATTACTCATGAGTTTATTTTAGTGACCATGTGAAATAGTATGTTTTTAATAGATAGATAAAATGAATTATTATATATAAACTTTATAAAAGATAATAAATTAACCTAATTCTCCTAATTAAAATTAACATACTCTTATAGATACTATTCTAGTAGACTGTTTAGGCACTTTATCTGCTCATTAGTTTACAAGTAATAAGATATACTTAATCCCTTGTAAATATATAGACAGTATATTAGATCTAACTAAGACCTTTTTATAAAAACTAAGCCATAATCACTAATAATCTTATCAGAGATTCCATGCAGGTAAAAAACTTCATGCATGAGTTTATTAGCCAGTGCTTTATCTATAACTGTTTTTTATATAAGAATAAAATAAGCTATTTTACTAAATCTATTTACTATCACTAAAATAGTATCATAAGCCTTACGCGAGTTACTGTCTAAGGTAATATTTATAAGTAGGTTAGTAATAAAATCCATAGTAATTTCTATTTATATTCCTGCAGGGATTAGTATAGGTTGCAGTAATCCCTGCTACTTACCCTGGACTTTTTATAAGCCCTAGCATACTCTACACGCGTGGTAATATTTCTTAGTAAATTCTATTATTTTTAGCTATTAAAACCTGCACTGTAGCAGTTCTAGTATTCTTATCTCTGTAAAGTACCCTGTGAACAGATTATCATGTATCTTTACAAGTATCTCTAGGTGTAGTCTATACTAGTCTGGGATATATAATTATTTTTAGTAAAACAGTAACTTATCATGATATTACTAGAAGAAGATTTCTACCTTTTTCCTATCTCTCTTCCTGGGGAAGTTCTCTGGGTTCTCTAGCCCGTGAAACACCTTCTATGCAAGCTTGTCTTGCTTTAAAAGTCCTGGGAGTGTCTCTTACAGCTCCTATAAAGGGTCCTTTTTATAAGACCTCTTTAACTTATAGCTCCTCATGAGCTGCATGTCTTGGTTATATATTACTAGTAACTTTTCTATATCTATTATAAATACACATGTTTTCTAACTCTCTATGCCTGACTTGCCCTTGCAAGGGCCCAGGTATAGTAGTTACTATAGCTAACCTAGGGCTTCTTCTCCTAGGAGAGCTTTATTCTCCTCACATGCTAACTTCTTATAGTCAGGTCTTTACAAGGGTTTATTTGCTGGGTTCTTTGACCCTGTATAATAAACTATTTTAAAGTAAAACCTAGCTAATAACTATACCCAGTGCACCTGTCTTCATGGTAACTCTTTTATTATATTAAAATAGTAAAAACTGTCATGATCTATGATAATCTCTATTATATTATAGTTATTCTCCAGGTAATGCCACTATTTATAAAAGATTTCTACTATTATAAGTAATTTTTAATTATAAATTTTATAGTTTTATTTTATAAAGGCTAGCTTCCATAAATAAAATGTTACTGGAGCCCACTGATTATTCTTAGGATTTAGCTATATTAAGACTGTGAATAGGCTAAATCTAGATAAATCTAACTTAATTTATAATAGTCTTTTCTTAATAAAATAATTAAGCTTTATTATTTTTATAAATAAATCCTTTAGAGTCACTATTACCTCTCACATGGTCTCTATTAGGAAGTTCTTTTCTTTCTTATAAAAAATATCTCCCTTCTTTGGTTTTTACAGCATCTCTGTAAATGCTGCTATTACCTGTAAGTACTTCTTAATAAAATATCAGTATCAGTTCATGAATTCTAGAAATACCTGTATATTTTTTATATATTCTGGCTCTAGCTATTCCAGGATTATCTACACTTGCAAAGATTTCATTTTAATTCCTTCTAGAGTAATAACATATCCTAAGAAATTAATTATTATAACTGTAAATACATACTTAACTAGCTTTGTATATAGACCTGTCTCTTGCAGATGCTTTAATACCTTATAAACATGCCTGACATGCTTGTTCATGTCTTATAAAAAAATTATAATATTATTTATATAGACCACCATGCATATGTCTAACATATTATGAAATATTTAATTAATATAGACTTAAAAAATCACAAGTATATTATTTAGCTTAAATAATATTATTAAATATTTAAATAGTCCATATTTTATATAGAAGGCTGTCTTTCATTCATGCTTATAAATAACCCTAATCCTGTTATAGATATTACAAAGGTCTAGTTATGTGAAGACCTTCCCTGTACTTAATTAATTAATTATCTCCCTAATAAAAGATAAAGAGTAATAATTCTTTTATATAACTATATTAAAATTATAATAATCCACATAGATGTAAAGACTCCTATTCTTTTTTTTTATAAAGATTACTAGAGCCCCTGCAGCTAATTTTAACTCCTGGATCTACTCTTTTATAAATATTATATATAAATACTTGTAAATTACCTGTAGCTTGCATGGTGAGCAGTTATATAGTAATCTAAAAGATAATTATTTTCCTTTCTCCAGGTCAATCTCCAGGTCTACCCCCTCATGGTGAGGTGGTAGCTGAGTTGTCTCTTAATTAAAGAACACATTTATAAAGTTTTTATATCACTGTGGCAGGTTCACTAGTGCTTTCTTTTTATCTATTAATACTATATTAATTATTATAAAAAGAATCCCTTTCTCCTAAAATTTCTTTTTAAACTCTTCCGCGAGGACCATGGACATTATTATTAGTTTTTTTTTATAAAAAATTATATTATTCTCACTCTATCTAATAATAGAATTATATACCTTTAACCATGATATCCCTAGCAGGATATAATTAATATCTAGTGATATCACTGCTAACTCATGAAAAGTCTTTTTCTTGCTTTTTAAGTTCTATAGCTTAAATTCTGCCTCCATAACTCTCATGTTATAAAGTATCTGTTTAATAACTAATCTTACAAACACCTGTTATAGCAAGGTAAGCCATCCTGCTTGTTTTATAAACAGAGCTGGTATTACAGTTATCTTACTCTCACTATCTACCAGGGCCCTCTACGGCACTGGTATCCTTCCTGATAGTGGTATCTCTGTAAATAGGTAAACACTTAAATAAGTAAGTAACCCCTTCTTGTAAAAGATAGCTATTATCTTCTCTATATCTATGAAGTCTTTTCTTTCTAGTTAAGTCTTATTTCCTGTAGTAGGTTTGGCACCCTCACTATAACACTTATTTATATAGTAATCCTTCTTCCCACACTTATAACAGGTTATATTTAACTTATTAAAGAAGGCTTTATTACAAGTAGGTATCTCTGTCTGGGCCTCTTTGCTTTTTAAAGGTATAGATATTTTATTTATAAAAAATTAGCTTGAAATTATCCTTCCCTTAGGCTTATTATTATTATTGCCCCGTGAATCCTTCTAATCCACACTAAATTAAAGTCTTGTAAGCAGCGCCACCAAGTCCTGAGCTGATACTGGAAAGGTTAATTACTTATAAACCTTTTTTTTTAGTGCAAAGGATAAGGATTTAAAGAATATATAAAGCTAGACTAGGTTAAGGTCCTCTGTCTCATGACCTAGTTCTAAGTGCTGTTTTATTTATTACTATAGATAGGCATAGTCTGCTTCCCCTTCACGCGGACATAGCCTGAGTATTTATAACCAAGCTTTTTATTATTAATTATATGGATCTTCAAGTTAAGCTTCCAGGAATTAATAAAATCTATCTCATTCACCTTTATAATAGCTCTATAATGGCTCAGATCTTCACAGGTTATTCAAGATATGGTCAAGATATGCTACCATGACCTTGATTTTCTAATTATTATCTTACTTGTTTACCTTCATGGTTAATTCCTGTCTAGTAATAAAGGATTAAAGAACTGTATAGTTATGTATGATATATTATTTAGAATCTATAGGTAATTAAATCCAGATATCTGAATGTTTTATAGATAGCATGTCCTGAAAAACTAAAGGGCTTTATAGGCGCTTATTACTGATTATCTTAAGTTAGGCTTGAAGCTCATGAACCTGCTATAGTAGTTTTACCTTTTTATAAAACTAATCTATATCAGTATTAGATAAAGGGATTATACTTCCCTGTAATAAATCACTTAATTCCACCTCATGCATGAAAGTTTTTTTCATGAAGTTGCTTACCTCGCGTGAGGATTCTGCCTATATAGGCTGCATGACCTTCTTAAAGGGCATGATCTTTAACAGGCCAGTTAATATAAGGATAAGTGATAAAATATGTAAGAGTATAACTCTAATATAAAGGGTTTAACTAGCGTGAAGAAGATTATGCACTGTTATAAAATATAGCTGACTTTTAACAAGTAAAATTATCACTAACTTTTCATCAGTATCATCACGAGAGCAGAAGATAAAGGGGGGATGCTTAAGTAAGCATCCCAGCCTTCCCGCGATAGTATCTAATCTGATTAAGGTATCTTACAATTTAAGAGAGAATAAATAGTATGTTTATATAAATAAAATAATTATAAAAATAAAAAAAACTTCTTTAAAAAGAAGCTAGTGATTTTATTACTTATAATATAAAGAAAATAAAGAAACTAAAAAGATTAAAAAAAGAGAAATAAAAAAAATAAAAAAAATAATTATACTATAAGTATTTATTTATAAGATTATTCTTTAATTTCTTATCTAAGTAACTTACTATAGTATTTAAAATTTTTAGTTTTAACATGTTTACTTTAAACTTAAGATATAAAATATTAATAAACTTATATTCTTGTTAGTAGTTTTAAATAGTAATTATTATTAATAAGTTTTTCTTTAATTTTAAATAATCTATATTTCATGGTGTTAAGTTTATTACTTGATTATTTATTTTAAATATTAAAATTTTTTTTAGTAAATAAATTTTATCTTCTTCTTTTAATTATAGCATGTTCTCATGCTTCTTGTTATAATAAAATCTTATTTTTTTTAATTTATCTAATATCTTTAGTAATTACATAGTGCAGTACTTATAGATTTATTATTTAAATTAAAACTTTATTAGAATATTCTTTTACTAAAAGATTTTTTTAATTTATTTATAGTCTTTATATTTATATAATAAGATATAATACTTATTATTATATTTTTAATATTATTTATAATAAATTATGCTATAGATAATAATTTAATCTAATTATTTTAATTCTAATTTAAGTAATATTATCAATACTGCTTAATTAACTAAATTATTCTTTTTATTTATCTATCTATTTACTAATAATTTATAGTAAATAACTTAATTTTAGTTTTACTAGTTTTTATAATTATTTTTTAAAAGTTTAAAGTAAATAGCTTGTTCTAATTAGATATAATTATCTTTAATAATTTTATTTAAGAGAATACTTTTTATAGTATTAGTAATACTAGCTATAATATAGTAATATTTTTAGTAATTAATTAAATAATTATATATTTAATTAATCTATTTATAATAACTAATATATTAGTATATATAATTTTAATAATTAGATTTTTTAATAAAGATAGTTTCTAAATAAAATTAGCTATAATACTTTCTCATGATTCTCTTGATATAGCTTTAGTTTATAACTTTTTATATAATTAATATTTTAATAATTTATTTTAATTATAGTTTTTATACTTTCTAATATATTTAAAGACCTGTTAGTGCATTCTTAGAAAGAAATATGTTTATTAAATTTTTTAATTATTTATTTAATCTTTTAATGTTCTTTAGATAGTAGGTTATAATATTATTAAATTATTTGAATTATTATTATTTTAAGTATTATAATTAATTTATTTTATAGAAATATATTATTTTATATTTCTTTATATCTTGCATGAAATCTTTAATTTTATAAATTTTTATTTTTTTTTAAATTTTATTAGATTTTAATTATAATTATAATAACTAGTTATATATCTTGATTAATTTATAGATTATCTTAATCTTGTTATAAAATATTTATCTTATTTTATATTAATTATATAGTTAGGTCTTTAGCTTAGAGTATTAGTAATAATATTCTTTTTTTCTTTAATGTATTTAATTTTAAATTTAAATCTAGATAGATCTTATATCTATTAAATTTATCGTTTATTAAGTTTTTAGTAATAGTAAAGTAGGTTAAATTCTTGTAATTTATTTAGATAATTATTTTACATTTATTAAAGATAATATTTTTAATATTTAAATTTTTTATAAATAGCAAGCATCTTTTAATTATAAATATTATATCTTTGCTTAGCTTTAATTACTTATTATAAAAAAAATAATAAAATATAATTTTTTATTATTTTTTTCTACTTAAAAATTAATTTAATAGCTTCTTTAGATATATTTATTTTTATGTAGTTTTATAGCTCTGGATTATAAGATTATAAAATTAATATTTTAATAATAATTTTTTTAATTAGTTTAAAAGCTTGTTACTATTTAAATTATTATTTAAAAGATTTATTCTTTTTTAATAGCTTTATAATAGATTAAGTGTTTTTTATATAATTATATAGATATTTATAAATATATTTAGTAATTTCTAAAAATTCTTAGGTTTATTTAATATTGGTAGATACTAGTTATTTAATAATATTATTAATTTTCTCTAATTAAATACATTATTTTTTTTTAAATATAGATTATATCTAGATATTTAACTTTAATAATATTAAATTTACACTTTTTAATACTTATTATTAATCTAGTATTTATTATAATTATTATTACTTATTATACATGTTAATTATATTTTATCAAATTTTTAAAGTAAATAATAATATTATTAAAATATACTATAATAATATTATTAAAATATACTATAATAATATTATTAAAATATACTATAATAATATTATTAAAATATACTATAATTATTTAAATATTATTATAATACATGTATCTTATAAACTTAGTAGATAATTTTTTAATTTTTATAAATATAATAACTTATTTATATAGTTTTAAATCTATTAAAAATATAGTTTTTAGTATATCTTTTTTATTTATTTAAAGATTATAGTATTCTTACTATGTATTAAAAATTATTATAATTTTTACTTCTTGCAGCAAATCTCTCTTTTATTTTATTAATAATACTTTATTAATGTTATTAATTATTAGATTATTAAATAATTAATAATTAATAATAAATCTTTTACTCTTATCTTTCTTTAGTATAAATATTAATTTTAATAATATTAATATCTTTAATTCATGTATATATCTAGTAAAATAAATTTTTTTAATAAATTCTTGTTTAAGTTTTTACTTATTTTAAGATTTTAGTATTATTTAATTTATAATAATTTGACTTCTAACATAAGAAATATTCTAGTCTTGTAGATAGAGTTATATTATAATAAATAATAGTTAGATTTTATAAATAGTTTAAGATAGCTATAATATTTTTTTAATAGTTTTAATAAAACTTTAGCAAGTTCTTTTTTATAGATTTTCTTTAGTTTTAATCTTATAGTTAATAAAATTACTTGCTAATTAGCAATTTTTTTTAAATTTTTTAATTTAAATATTTATTTGTATCTTAGCTTTCTTGCTAACTTGTTTAAGATTCTTGTTTTTTTAATCTTAATTTTTTTAACCAGTTTATTTTTATAACAGTATTATATAGCTATTTTTATATAGATATAATCTTGAATTTTATATATTTAGCATGTTATTTTAACTTAAGAATGATTTTATTAATATTTCAAGATAATTCTTAATATATGAGTTTTCTATTAAATTTAAAGATTTTTTTAATATATCTAGTACTTTAGATAGAGATTTTATATCTTTTAGTATATTTAATTCTTATAAACTTATTTAATATTTCTAAGTTTAGTAGAATTCTTATATTATATTTATTAATTTTAGTAATAATAATAATTAATATTTTTATATTAACAGTATATAGTTATACTTTAAGCTAGTAAACTTAATAATAATTCTAAATATTATAATAATATTAAACTTATTTATATTTCTAGATTCTTTTTTTTTAATATATTATATAATCTTTTACTTTATAGTCTTATATTAATAGAGTATCATGATATAAATATCTAATTTATATTTTAATATAATTATATTTTAGTATGTTCTTTAGGCAGTTATACTTAGAATATTAAAAAATATTAAATAGTTATAAATATTAAGAAAAGTATTTCTTTTCTTTTGAATATCTAGTGTATTTATTATTATAATATAAACTTTAATTAACTATTCTATAATTATTTTTTCCTAGTATAAAATACTAATAACATAGATAATTCTTTGCATGTGTAATTTACTTGTAATAAAATTATATTTTTTTTAATAGTAATATTTATTAGTATTTTTCTACTAAATAAATATTAACTTTTTCATGTTTAGGGCATTTATAAAATATTTATTTTTAATATTTTTTATATTTTATAATATAAGCTTATTATATTTATTCTAATTTTTTCTAGCAGACTGTTACAGAAACCCAAGCATGAGGGTTAGTGCCAACACTAGGCATCCTTAACAGAAACCTTATACTTAATCAGATAAACAAGGCAGAATCTCATATCACGTGATTACTAAAAAAGATAATATATAAATAATATAAAAATAATAGATGCCAAGGATAGAATTAAGTATATCTTATATTAACTTACTATTAATTTTATATTATAAGTTTATATTACCAGGAATAAAAGAAATATATAAGAATATTTATTATTTACTATATCTAGTTAATCTTTTAATTTTTCATGTTTAATATTACATTATTACTTGAATATACCTTGCTAGTAAAAATAACTTGTTTAAACTATATTCTTATCTAAGAGAGATTTATCTCTAATAGATAGTCTTATCTTTATCAAGAGCTACTTAAGTCCAGGGACTTATAAGAAAGCACTAACCAGGATTAATACTAGAAATAATTAAAAAATCTTTAATCTAATTCTAGAAAATTAAAATAAATTAATTTAATCTAATCACAGAGCTCATGGGGATTCTAGGGTTTAGTAAGAATACTAAAATAACCTAATATAATAAATTAAACATTAGTTAATATAAATTATAATTAACTTAAATAGCTCTAATAAACACAGGCTAAAAAGGCAGTAACTTTAAACATGGTTTAATATTTATCATGCTATTATTAAATAATAACAAGCTTATGGCTATAATATCTTAGCTACAGGAATAAGTAATCTAGCTAGAAAAAAAATAATAAAAAATCACTAAAACTAAAAATTTATTTATTTAAACTCTTTAATAATACTAGATTAAAACTCTAGTACTTTATTACCTAGATAAATATCTATCTCTTTGTCTATAAGAATTAATTCAAGAATAATATTAATAAGGTTATCTTTATATTAACATATCTAATAGAATTAGTATATAAATAGTTTAAATTATTCCTAAAGGAACATCTAAATAAGATATAGATAGAAAATAATAATAAAATAGTTAATAATATTAAAATAATCTTTAAAGACTATACTATTTTTAAGAAATATTTTACTAATATCTTTAAAGATTTTAACATTATTAAAAACATGGACAGATAAATCAGAAAACTTTAAATAAATAAAGATAATACTAGCTATAACTCATGATTTTAATAACGTATATTAAAACTAAAATAAAATAATATGTTTATATTATAATATAAAAATAGATTAGATTATAAAATTTAAAAATAAATAATCTTTATGCTTACTATTAATATAATTAAAATAATAATAAAATAAGTATTTTATATTACTAAAAAATTATAAAAATTAAAAAATGCCAAGCTTACCAAGAGATGCTATAATTTAATAAAAGAAATAATAATAAATAAAGGCTATAGAAGGCTAATAACACAAGATCTATATAATTAAAAAGCCTAGGATATAATAATCTCTATGGGCTAAAACTAATAAAACTTAATATAATATTTTTTAAAAAAGAAAGAGAATAGTGCTAATAAAAGAAATTATACTTTAACTATAATAAATTAGGTTATTAATTAAGGGACTATAAAAAAAAACCTGGAAAAATAATAAAATAAAACAGTTAAAAATAATTAATAAATTAAAATTATTAAATATAACCAGAGATGCTAGATCCCAGGATAATAATAATATAATAATAAATATAGAGAATAAAAATAACAGTACAGAGAGATATTAGTAAAATTAATAACTAGTATATATATTTACAGAAATCTTGCTTAATAAATAAAAAAATAATATAAACTAAATTATTAACAAGCCTGATTAAGATAGAAAGTATAATAACTTTCTAATAATTAAATAAGAATTTAACTTACTTGACAAAGAATTTAAAATATAGATAACGTAATCCACCACCAAACGGCGAATACCACCAAAGTGCGAATTTTTACTTTCACCACCATGATTTTCAATATTTCAACCACCAACGCCATGTATTTAGACTATTAATAATAGAAAACTATATCTATTTACTAGAGCAATTTCTTATGGTATGTCTAATAGTCCTACAGCCACTACAGCATGGTAGAGCTTGCTGGCAAGGTATATAAGTAGTCTCCTCAACCTGTGTTTCAACAGGTGCACCAAGGTTCTGAATGTGATCAAGACCTTCCTGTACAGATAAAGTAATATTGCCTTCTAGTACACCATGCCTTCTTGTTTTTTTCTTTATCTTCCACTTATTTTTAGCCTGGAGAACCTTAATTTCTTGCTAAAGTAAAATATTTATATTTATTACTATCTATGCTGCCTTCTTAAGATGTTAAATATAAAAGACTAGACTACTAGAGAGAGTTCTTTTCTTCTAAAGACTTTTTTACAGGCTTTTAATCTTATAATCAAGCTAACAAGGGTTCTAAAAAGTCTAAAAAGCAGAGAATATTAATTCTTTAAATTTAATAAGAGATAATATAGGCATATAGAGTTAGAAGATAATTTTTTTAAAAACCTAATCTTAACTTAGTGATTTAAGGCCTGCATCTTTAAAGTCATTAAAAATATTATTAGAATTAAAGACTGCCTCCTATGCAGGTAAATAGAGATAAAGAAAGTCTTATTTATTAATATAATTATTACCAGCCACTATCATGTCTTTAACTAGCTTTTTATACACATGCTTAAGAGGCCCAAAAATGCCTATATTAAGTGACTGAAGAAGATAAGAGATATATAGAGGTATATAGAGACAGATAATCTTATTCTCTGTATAGAAAATATTAAACTCTGCAGTCTAGTGACTAGAGTGATTATTAAGGATAAGTAATTACTTTAAACTAGTAAAGTAAAGTCTAGAGAAAGGTTTAAATAGCTTCTTAAACTAGTAAAGACCTATATTATCTATTATTTATCTATTCTTGCTTAAAGCAAGCTTCTAATCTGCTTTAATTTACAGGTTAGGCTCTTAATATTAAGTAGCCTGCTATTCTTGTTCTTTAAAAATAATTATAGATAGTAAAAAGACTTCTTTAGAGTTAATACATTTAATAATAGTAATCTATTCATAATTTCCTTGAATAACTATACAAGGTCTTTTACTATGCTTAATAGCAGTAATAATTTTAGATAAAATATAAAGTCCCATAGCAAAGCTAGTCTTATTAAAGTTCCAGATATCATTTTTATATATACCATGCTCTTGAATAGCTTTATATATAGTCTAAAATTATGGTTTTATAATTCTTAGATCTTTTTACTTTACTCTCTAGTAGGTAATTCTTTAATTATATCATGTATAAAGTACTAGATATTGTTTAATAAACTTTAATATCTAGTTAACTCCTAGAGTCTTGGTAAGATCCTGGGTGCATGTTTATAATAGAATTTAGGCCATTCCACGCAGGTATTCTGGTTAGATTAAAAAGCCTTGCTTATCTGCATATAATAATTGCTTGACAAGTGTTTTCTCTTCATTGGCCTTTAATTTATAGCCATTTACACGTGTTTCTGTACATGGTTTGACTCCAGCAAGCCGCTTGCGAAGGGATGATTCCAGGACACCAAAGATCTGAGCAGCCTTTAATTTTGACTTAATTTTCTTTTGATTAAAGGCAGAAATGGCCATCTGCATGCGTGATTCTTTAGATAAAGGCATTTTGCATTAAATTGATGGATAAAACGCGTCAAAGATGCAATGTTAATGATGGAGGTAAAAATTCGCACTTTGGTGGTATTCGCCGTTCGGTGGTGGATTACGTTAAATAGCTCTAGACTTAATAAAAAAAGACTTATTAATAAACCTAAATACCTGAAAAAAACTCTTATTACTAAAATTAAATAGTATAAAAACTAGCAAGTAAGAGATCTTGTAAAAGGCAGAGATAAACTTATCTATTAAATAGATAATATAATTAAAGCCTTACAAGAAAACCTAAAATAATTAACTAGGATACTTAGATAATTTTTTAATAAATATTTATACTAGAGTTTAAAATATTAAAATATAATAATAAAAATTAAGAAATATATCTAGAGTAATATAAAAATTATTTTTTAAAATACTTAATATATTACAAGAATAATAAGAATTATTATTACTAATTTATAAAACTATATTAAACTACCTGGTAACTAAGAATATATATAAAATATAATTTTATATATTATAAATATATTTACTATATTTATAATCTATATTATTAAAAGGTATCATGAATTACTTGTTATAGTATAAAATATTTATATTATAAAAACTTAAAAAGCATAGTATAGTATTAGCTAAAATAATTAAATAAAGTAATATAAAAATATCTATATTATTAATATAGATATGCATGCCTAGAATATAATAAATACTTAAAGTATTAAAAAGTATACTAGATTAATTACTATAAAAATAATTATAAAATATATATATAAATTAAAAAGAATTATAAGTATTTTTTATAGTTTTTTAAAAAAAAACCATGTTAAAAAAAATCATATAATAATAAAAATAGAAATATATTTTTAATTAATTACACAAGTTAATAGAATAGGAGCTATTATACTATTTAATTTAAAAGTAACTAGAAACTTTATAGATCCTAAGTATAAAGTAAAAATAGAAATAAAAAAATATTAAAAAAAAAAACCTAAATCTATCTCTAGACTAAATAGTGAGAATTTAGATATTTATTAGTTAAAAGTTAGATAAAAAATCTCTCAGTGATTATAAAAAGACAATGTACTATTATTAACTTTAATATTATTTTTTTAAAAAATTATTATATCATGTTAAGAATTCTTTAACTGAAGAATTATAATCTAGATATTAATTAAAAAATTAAATAAATCTTATGAAAAGACAGCCTATAATAAGAATTAATAAAAGCTAATATTTTATAATATATATGAAAATAAAAAATACATGAAGCCAAGTAATCTAACAGGAAATTAAAAATAAATCTAATATAAATAATACTAGTAGGAATAATAAGACTGTTAAAAAGATTTTTACTATTTATAATATTAAAATAAATACTAGAAAAAAAATAATACACTAAATTTATTAGCATGAATGAAAAAACAGGACTATTTATTTAAAAAAATATTTATAAAATTATAATATAAAATAATTTTATAAATATATACTAGATTCTGGGACATGTTTTAATAATCTAAAAGACTAGAATTATTAATATATAAATTATATAATTATATTATATTTTTTAAAAAAGAAATAATACTAATGTCAAGAAAAATTTATTAAAAAATAAAAAAAAATTAACTATATTAAAAAAATATATTAATAATTAATTAGTTAAAGAAGATATTTAATTATTTAAATTACTAGCAGAATATAAAGTATTATTTATACTAAAAAAACAGGAGTCTATATCTCTGTATAAACTATTAATTATTGAATAATATTATAAATATATAATAATACTATTCAGGCTTATTAATATATTTATATTATTTTAATATTATATTAATAATTTAAAATATAAATTAAAAAATATATATTTCATGTACATGTTACAGAATTTCTAGAATATTAAATATTTTGAAAAAAAACTATTATCAAGCAAGCTAAAGTGCAAGCTATCTAAGATTAGTTATAATTTAAAAATTTATATAAAATATGATAATTCACAGGGCTGATTAATTACTATTAATAATTTATTAAAAATTATAATAAAATTATGGTGCCACTGTTTAAACTATTTAAAAATAAAATAAATATAAATAAATTATAAAATAATAAAAAGTATGTAAAAAAATTAAAAATTTAATTATTACTATATCTAGATATTCTTGTGTAGTATAATATAGAGAAAGAAATAATTATTAAATTTAATATATTAAATTTTATATTAAAAGCAAGAATAACTTAACCAGGTTTAAATAAAAATTAAGGCTAGTAACTTTCTATTTAAGAAAATTTATAGAATTAGAGGTTAACTATAATATATATAATAAGAAACTGTTAGCTATAGGAATAATATTTAAACATTGGAGAGTTTACCTGGAAAAAGCTAAATAAAGAATTATTATAAAATTAGATTATAAAAACCTTATCTATTTTATAATAACTAAAAAGTTAATAAAAAAAATAGATAAAATAATTAGAAATATTATTATAATATAACTTTAAAATTCTACACTATAAAATAATAGAGAATAAACAGGCTAATATTTTTAATAAATAAATTAATTATAAAATTACAGGAAGAATATCATAACTAGTAATACTATAATAAATAAGAATAAAATAATCAGGTATAATCTACAGATTTTTATAGTAACTATTAAAACTATTAAAATAGACATGATTTAATAAATTAAGAAAAAACTTAAAAAAAATAAATTTATATAAAAAATACTGCAAGCATTAGAAGATAAGAACATTTTAAAATAACTAGATAAAATAATATAAATTAAAAAATTTATATATATACTAAAAATCATGATTAAAGAAATAATTAAATTATATTATAATATACTAGTAAAAAAATATTTTAAAATTAATAAAATTATAGAAAAGATTACATGAAATTATTATTTCTAGAATATAAAAAAAAAAGTTAAAGAATATATATATAAAACAAGCTAAATAAATATATACTCTATAAAAAACTATAATTATTAGAAATATTAAAAAAATTATAAAAAGAAATTACAGTGAACTTTGTCAGATCATTACTTAAAAAAATAGATAAGATATACTTGCTATTATAACTAATAAATTTATAAAATATATTTATTGAATATTAAAAAAATAACTTTTATAATAACTAAAATAATAGAACTATTTATTAATTATATTATAATAAATTATAAAATACCAAAAAATATTACTTTAAACAGAGACAAGCTCTTTATCTTGAAATTCTAGAAGTTAATTACTAATTTTATAAATATTAACTTAAAAATAATAACTGTATATTAACCATAGTTAAATAGATAAATAAAAAGAATAAATTAAATAATTTAATAATATTTATACTATTATATAAACTATATATAAAATAACTAGATAGAAAAGTTATTCATGGTATAATTTATATATAATAATATTAAATATATAGTAACAGGAATTTTATTTTTTAAAACTAACTTTAGTTATTATACTAACATGCATGGAGAATCTAGATAAAATTAATTTTAAAAAAAGCTAATTACTATATTAAAAAATTACATTATATTTAGATATAATTAGCAAGAGATTTAGGATTTATAAACCTTAGAATAAAGATTTACGATAATAAATATAGAATAGAGAGATCTATTTTAAAAAAAAAGTTTTTTTACTTTATTAAAATATTAAAATAAAATAATCAAGCTAAAAATTAAATTATATATAACTTGGATTATTTATAATTAATAAATAAATAGAATTAGTAAACTATTAATTAAAACTATTCATATTAATAAAATAAATATACCCTGTATTTTATATATTATTACTAGAATTAGTACTAAAAAATATTAAACTTGCTAAAAATATTAAAATTAAGGAATTAAATAAAAAAAAGTATAAAATTAAAAAAATTTTAAAGTATTAACAAGTTAATAAACACATTAAATACCTTGTTAAATAAAAGAAATATAATATTTTAAAAAATATTTAGAAATCTATAAAAAATCTTATAGATTACTTAAAAATAGTATAATTATATTATTAATATCTAAACTAATAAAGAACTAGAATAATAGAAATATCTATTAAATTTTTTTTATTATTTTATTAAAACTCATGGGATTATTAGCAGTGATAGCTAAGAACTAAACCTGATTACTATTTAAAATTATAACTAATAACCTAATTATAGAGACATTGTTTAAAGACATTTTTAAAAATATTATTAATATAATGCTTTAGTATAATGGGGTAATATAATTTATAAAAAAAATTAAAAAAAAGATTATAAATATAAAAACACGCTTATTTATATTATTTTAAAAAAAACACTAAAAAAATTAATATTACAGAAACTTAAGCATGAGGATTAGTATTAGCTAATACTAGGCATTTTTAATAGAAATTTTATCTTTAATTAAATAAATAAGGCAAAATCTTATATCATGTTATTATTAAAAAAAATAATATAAAAATAATAGATATTAAAAATAAAATTAGGTATATCTTATACTAATTTATTACTAACTTTATATTATAAGTTTATACTATTAAAAATAGAAAAAATATATAAAAATATTTATTATTTACTATATCTAGTTAATCTTTTAATTTTTCATGTTTAATATTACATTATTATTTAAATATATTTTACTAGTAAAGATAACTTATTTAAACTATATTCTTATCTAAGAAGAACTTATCTTTAACAGATAACCTTATCTTTATTAAGAGCTACTTAAGTCCAGGGACTTATAAGGAAGCACTAACCAGGGTCAGTGCTAGGAATAACTAAAAGATCTTTAATCTAATCTCAGAGAATTAGGATAAGTTAATTCAATCTAGCCACAGAGCTCACGGGGATCCTAGGGTTTAGTAAGGATGCCAAGGCAACCTGACATAACACAGACTATATATAATTTAATTTTATCTTTAGTATTATTTAGCTAGTATTTAATTTATGTTTTATAACTTAAGTACTAATATATTATTATTTTCTTAGTATTCTAAATTACTAGTTATTATTTAGCTTTTTTAACTAAATTAAAGATCTTATTACATGCTTTATCATAATCTTTTAATATTATAAAATTTTTATTATTTTATAACTACTTATTCTTAATTATTTTTAATCTCTCTATAAGATCTAAAAAATATTTTTTGTATTTATTTAATTTAAGCTTTTTTATAAATAATTTATAAAGCTTTCTAAAAATTTTGTTATAATTTTATTCTTATAATAACTTGGTAAGAACCTTTTCTTCAGATTCTGTTAATCTATGGTCATTAGCGCGTGTTTCTGTATATGGTTTGACACCTTAAAAGCTAATCACAAAGAGTCTCTCTAGGGACATCAAAAACCTCAGCAGCAGCAGTTTTTAAGGGGACTTGATTTTTTTAACAGGCAGATATTATCAGTTGCATTTAACATTCTTGTGATAAAGGCATATTCTAGTAATATAGATAAAAAATAACACGCTAAAGAGTATTTAAATGGAATATTTTAGAGGGTGTGGGGAATTGGTGGTTTGGTGGTTTTGGCAGTTCAGTGGTTGATTACATTATCTTAATTAAATCTTAGTTTATTAAAATTTTATTATAAAATATTAGTTTCAGGATTTTTAATATTAATTATATAGTCTAGTTAGCAGCTAAAAGTATTAATAATAAGTTTTTTTATATTTAATTTAGAATTTAAAGTATGATAGGTATTAAGCTTTTTAAATATATTTTTTATTTAATTTTTTAGTTATAATAAAATATATTAAATTTTTATAATTAGTATAAATAATAATTTTATATTTCATTTTTTAAATTTATTTATAATTATAAATACTTTATAATCATGTATATTATATTATTATTTAGTTTAAATTATTTTCTTTTCAAATAAAAATGTTATGTAAGGTCACCCCAGCTTCCTTACTAAACCCTAAGTTCCCTGTAAGCCCTGCAGCTAGATCAGATTGACTTACCCTAATCCTCCTGGGATTAGATTAAAGGTCTTATAGTTAACTCTAGCACTAATTCTAATTAATACTTTCTTATAAGTCCCTGGACTTAAGTAGCTCTTGATAAAGATAAAGCTATCTATTAAAGATAAGTCTCTTTTAAATAAAAATATAGTTTAAACAAGTTATCTTGTACTAGTAAAGATATATTTAGATAATAATATAATATTAAACATGAAGAACTAAAAGATTAACTAGATATAATAAATAATAAATATTCTTATATATTTCTCATTCCTGGTGATATAAACTTGTGATATAAGATTAGTAGATAATTAATATAAAATATACTTAATTTTTTTCTTGATATTTATTATTTTTATATAATTTATATATTATCTTTTTTAGTAATTATATAATATAAGATTTTATCTTATTTATTTAATTAAGTCTGCGGCTTTTATTAAAAGTATCTAGTATTAATGCTAACTCTCATGCTTGAGTTTTTATAATATTACTCTTTTTTTTTAGTTTTTTATTTTCTAAAGAATATAAGTAAGCATGTCCCTATATTTATAATTCTTTTTTTAATTTTTTTTATAAGTTATATTATTTTATTATACTAAAGTGTTATGCTAATAATATTTTTAAAAATATTTTTAAATAACTCTTTTATAATCAGACTACTAGTTATAATAATTAATTTAAATATATTTTTAAGAATAGTTTCATTTCCTCAGTTACTTATAAATATTACACTTTCTCTAATAAAGATTATATAATAAATTAAATTTATTATTATTTAAAATATATTAAGTATACTTATCATAGTCATGCTTGTTATTATAAGTTTTATATAAATAATAAATAAATTATTTTATAAAAAGTAGAAATAAAACTAGTATCTAATTTTAAGACTGCTAAGGATTAATTAGAATTTCTAGAGCCTGAACTAAGCTCTTTTTAATACTATTTTAAAAACTTTTAGAAATAAATAGTAAATAAGCAGAATAAGATAATTTAAAAATAACATAAGGTTACTATGACATTAGCTTGTTATTAATATATTTAAAAATAATAAGAGTTCTTAAAATAAAAGAGTTTTAAAATGTCTGAACATGATGTGAAATTATTAAAAATTTTTAATAATAATAATTTTTAAGTTATTATAATTTTAGACAATAATTAGGTTTAGTTTTTGGCCATTTGTAACAGGTAGCCTGGTAAGGCTGGTGATGCAATGGATGTAACCTTCCAGAAGAGTCTTGAGGTCACTGCTAGATCATTACCCTTTTTTCTGTATCTATAAGAAAAGTTGATGGTAGTCCGTTGTAGAGGATTCGGCAAGAATCAGTCTACTTTCTACTTGAGAATAAGGTCTTCAGTTACTATCCCTTCTATTTTCCTTACCTAGTCGACATAGTTTCTACACCATTTCGTACTCCTTTACACCATTACTGCTAATAATTCTGTAAATTTTAATAAAATAATAAAAATAATTTAATAAATATCCCTGTTATTCTGGACCTTTATTAGTTTAGATATTAATAATATAATTATATTATTTTTAAATAATTTATAAGGTTTTTCATAGATTCTTAAATATTTTTTAAAATATTATAACTTTTTCATTTAATAAGGTATTTAATATATCTATTAATTTATTAATAATTTAGGATTTTTTAACTTTATATTTTTCTTTACTTAGTTCTTTGATTCTAAAATTTTTAGTGATTTTAGTATTTTTTAGTGCTGGTTCTAATAATAATATATAAAATATAGAATATATTTATTTTATTAATATTAATAATATTAATTAATAATTCACTGATTTTATTTATTTTTTAATTATAAATAATCTAAGTTATACATGGTCTAATTTTTAGCTTAATTATTTTATTTTAATATTTTAGTAAAATAAAAAGATTTTTTTTTTCTTTTTTAAGATAGGTCTCTCTATTCTATGTTTATTATAATAGATCTGTATTTTAGGATTTATAAATTCTAAATCTCTTGCTAATTATATCTGAATGTATTATAGTTTTTTAATATAATAATTAGTTTTTTTTAAAATTAGTTTTTTTTATTTAGATTTTTTATGTATATTAGCATGATAATTATAGTTAGCTTTAAAAGATAAAGTCCCTGTTACTATATATTTAATATTATTATATATAAACTGTATTATAGATAGCTTTTTTATTTAGTTATTTTGTATATAGTTCATATAATAATATAGATATTATTTAACTATTTAGTTTATTTTTTTTATTTATTTATTTAACTATAATTAATATATAATTATTATTTTTAAATTAATACTCATGAGATTAGTAACTAATTTCTAAAATTTTAATATAAAAAGTTTATCTCTATTTAAAATAATTAATTTTAATACTCTGTAATTTATTATAATATAATTAATAAATAACTCTGCTATTTTAGTTACTGTAAAGGTTATTTTTATTAATATAAAATAAATATATTTTATAAGCCTGTTAGTTATAATAGCAAGTATATTTTATCTATCTTTTTTCTTGAATAATGATTTAACAAAGTTTACCATAATATATTTTTATAATTTTTCTAGTATCTCTGGTAATTATAGTTTTTTATATAATATATACTTGTTTAGCTTGTCTTATAGGTATATTTTATAGTTATTAATATATTTTTTTTCTTTCTTATATTCTAGAAATAGTAATTTTATATAATCTTTTCTATAGTTTTATTAATTTTAAAGTATTTTTCTACTAATATATTATAGTGTATCTTGATTATTTTATTAATTATTATTTTTAGTATATATATAAATTCTTTAATTTATATTGTTTTATTTAACTGTTTTAAAGCATCCTTATTCCCTGATATTTATAGAATTTTTTATATAAGTTTATTTTTTTAAAGTTTTTTTTTAATTTATTAAATTATATCTATTCTAATAATTTTAATTATTACTATAAAAATCTATAAATTATATCTAATTATTTTATTCTTGTTTATTTATAGTATCACTAGTTATAATATTCTTTTTATAATTTTATAGTTTATTTTTTTATTAAAAATATTAGTTTATCTATTCTCTATATTCTTATAGTGTAGGATTTTAAAGTTATATTATAATAATATTTCTAATTATCTTGCCTGTTTTCTTGTTAACTTTTTAATTATTATAAAGTAAATAAGATTTTTATAATCTAATTTTATAATAATTATTTATTTTACTTTTTCTAGGTAGACTCTTTAGTATTTAAATATTATTATTATAGCTAATAGTTCTTTATCATGCATGTTATAGTTAACTTCTAGTTCTATAAACTTTCTAGAATAGAAGATTACTAGTCTTAGTTTTTTATCTAATTCTGGTTAAGTTATTCTTATTTCTAGTGTAAAGTTTAATATATTAGTTTTCATAATTATTTTTTTTTAGATCATGCTATATAAAAATAGATGTAGTAATAATTAAGTTTTTAACTTTTTTAAATATTTTTTATTTTTCTAAGATTTACTTGTACTTATTTTTTTTTTAAATAATTTAAATAGTAATACTATGACTTTGGTATAGTTTTTAATAAATTACTAGTAATAATTAATTAATCTTATAAACTATTACATTTTATATAAGTTTTTAAATTATAATTAATTTTAATTAGCTTATATTTTAGCTTATTTTATTATAATTCTATCTTTAAATATCCAGTGTCCTAGAAATTTCATGGCATGCACGTGGAATTTACACTTTTTAAGTTTATATTATAAATTATTAAGATAAAGTTTTCTTAGTACTGTTTTAACATGATAAATATATTTATTTATTTTATAAAAAAAATAAGTATATTATCTAGATAAATAATAATAAAGTCTTTTATTAGTTTCTTCAGTATATTATTAATATATTATTAAAATAATACTAGTATATTAATAAGCCTGAATAGTATTATCATGTATTTATAATATTTATATTTAATTTTAAATACAGTTTTTTATTCTTTGTTTTTTTTAATTTTATATAATAATAAATATTAGTAATATTAAGTTTAGTAAATTATATTACTTCCCTGATTTTTTCCTGGATTTCTTGGATTAGTAATAGTAAATATTTATTTTTAATAATAATTTTATTAAGTAATTAGTAATTTATATAAAGTTATAGACTTTTATTTTTTTTAATATAAATAGTATTTCATATCTTGCTAATAACTTGAATAATTTAATATTTTTTTTATTAATTTATTATTAATATATTTTTTTAGCATGATTAATTTTTTTTTAATTATTTAATAAATTTTTCATGATACTGGTATTATTCTTTTTTTAAAAAATATAATATAGTTATATAGTCTATATTTAAATAATTCTAGTTTTTTAAATTATTAAAATATATCCCAGAATCTAATATATGCTTGTGAGATTATTTTCTTTAACTTATTTTATATTATTATAATTTTCTAAATATTTCTTTAGTGAATAATCCTATTTTCTAATTTATACTAATAAATTTAGTATATTATTTTCCTGTTTCTAGTGTTTATCCCGATATTGTGAGTAGCAGGAATCTTTTTAATAATTTTATTATTATTACTACTAGTATTACTTACTTGTACTGAATTTGTTTTTAATTTTTTATTAAATTATTTAGTTTTATATATTTTTTTTACATGTCATGTGGTATTAGTCCCTGCTAATTTTTATTATAGACTATTTTTTTTATAAGATTTATTTAGTTTTTTAATTAATATCTAGATTATAATTCTTAAGCTAAGAGATTCTTAACATGATATAATAGTCTTTTAAGAAAATAATATTAAAGTTAATAATAGTGTATTATTCCCTTATAATCACTAAGAGATTTTCTATTTTAATTTTTAATTAATAAATTCCTAAATTCTTACTATTTAGTCTGAAGATAGGTTCAGGTTTATTTTTTTAATATTTTTTTATTTTTATTTTTATTTTATAATTAGAATTTATAAAATTCTCTATTATTCCTAAGTTAAGTAGCATGATAGCTCTTGTTTTATTAATTTATATAAATAATTAGAGATATATCCCTGCTTTTATTACTATAAGATTTTTTTCTAGTGTAAGTCTTTTTTTTTTAAGATTATACATAGTAAACATAATTTTTCTTAGCTTAAAAATATACTTTATAAATATTTTTGTAGTATTTT
This sequence comes from Aspergillus conjunctus, assembly GCA_027569095.1. Lineage (NCBI taxonomy): Eukaryota > Fungi > Ascomycota > Eurotiomycetes > Eurotiales > Aspergillaceae > Aspergillus > Aspergillus conjunctus. The sequence continues at coordinate 69,404 of JAPDEL010000038.1, read as the reverse complement.
TTTTAATATACTTTTTAATACTTTAAATATTTTTAATATCTTAAGCATGTATATCTATATTAATAACATGGGTATTTTTATATTATTTTATTTAGTTACTTTAGCTAATATCATGCTATACTCTTTAAATTTTTATACTATAAATATCTTGCACTATAGCAAGTGATTTATAGTATTTTTTAATAATATAGGCTATAGATATAGTGAATGCATTTATAGTATTTAAAATTATATTTTAGATATGCTCTTGGTTATCAAGTAATTTAGTATAATTTTAAAAATTAATAATAATAATTCTTATTATTTCTATAGCATGTTAAGTATCCTGAAAAGTAATTTTTATATTATTTTAGATATATTTTCTAATCTTTATTATTATACTTCTAATGCTCTAAGTTCTAGTGTAGGTATTTATTAAAAAGTTCTCTAAGTATCTTTATTAATTACCTTAGTTTTTCTTATAAGACTTTAATTATGTTATTTATCTAATAGACAAGTTTATCTCTGCCTTTTATAAGATCTCTTGCTTGCTAGTTTTCATACTATTTTATTTTAGTAATAGAGATTTTTTTAGATATTTAGATTTATCTATAAGTCTCTTTACTAGATCTAGGGCCATTTACTTGCATTTTAAATTCTTTATTAAGCAGGTTAAGTTTTTATTTAATTATTAAAAAGTTGCTGTACTCCCTGTCTTGATCAGGCTTATTAATAAATCTATTAATATTATTTTTTTATTTATTAAGTAAGGCTTCTATAAGTGCGCGTGCTAGCTGCTAACTTTGTTAGTATTTTTTTATATTATTATCTCTATTCTTCAAGTCTGCTATTATGTTATTATTGTCCTGGGGTCTAGCTTTTTTAATTATATTTAGTGTTTTTTAACTTGCCAGTTATTTTTAGCTACTTTATTTTATTTTTATTATTTCCCTAGGTTTTCTTTAATTTACAGTCCCTTGACTAATGACCTGATTTATTATAGTTAAAGTATAGTTTCTCTTACTAGTGCTGTTTTTTTTTTTAAAAAATATTATATTAAGTTTTATTCATTTTGGTCAATAGGAGTCATTGTATTCTAGGCTTTTTAATTATACAGGTCTTGTATTATTAGCTTAGTATAGCTTTTATTTACTATTATTTCTTTAATTTTAATAGCTTTCTAGATATATAAGACACTTATCTTATTATTAATTTAATTATATTAATAGCTAGCATGAAGATTATTTATTCTTAGATCTTATAATCTAGTTTATTTTTATATTATAATATAAATATATTATTATCTTATTTTAATCTTGATATAAGTTATTAGAATTATAAGTTATAGCTAGTATTATTTTTATTTATTTAGAGTTTTGTAATTTATTTATCTATATTTTTTATAGCATTGAAGTCCCTGAAGATGTTAGTCAGGTATTTCTTGAAAATACTGTAGTTTTTAAAGATTATTTTAATATTATTTACTACTTTATTATTATCCCCTGTCTCTATTTTATTTAAATATTTTTTCAAAAATGGCTTGAATTATTTATATACTAATCCTGTTAAATAAGTTAATATAAAGATAATCTTGTTAGTATTATTTTTAAACTAATTTTATAGGCAAAGAGATAGGTATTTATTTAAGTAATAAAATATTAAAGTTTTAATATAAAATTAATAAATAGTTAGTATAAGATATACCTAATTTTCTCCTTAATATCTATTATTTTTATATTATTTATACACTATCTTTCTTAGCAATCACATGACATAAGATTCTGCCTTGTTTGTCTGATTAGGTCTGAGGCTTCCATTGAGGATGCCTAGTGTTGGCGCTAACCCTCGTGCTTGGGTTTCCGTAACAAAAAAGTAATTATTTTTAACTTTCTATTAGATTTTTTATATAAGCACTAATTTAATTACTTTTTCTAATATATTAGTTTTTATAAAACTCTGTAATTTAGAATTAAAAATACTAATAATTAATTTTTAATAACTAGATACTTTTGATCTTGAAGAAAGCTTTTTATTAATTATTATTTTATTGAAATAATATATTTTTATAGTAGCTTTGTTATTAGTTTAGTAATTTTAAAGTAATTAATTATAAATCTTTCAATATATTTAGTAATTTCTAAAAACATTTAAATATTTTTAACTTGGTTAATTCCAGCTAGTTAAAAACTATAAAATTCTTTAATAAAATCCGAAATTTTTTTAATATTTTAACTTAAATTTATATTAAAAAAATTTTTATAACTTTTTTAACATATATTTTATGTCCTGCTAAGTTTTATTAGTAATAATTTATTTATCAAGTTTTAAATTTTTTAAAAACCTTTTTTTTTATAATTTTCTTTAGCTATAAGAAAGTTAAAATAACTTTATTCTAAGTTAAAGATACTTATAAGTTTTACTTTAAATAATAGATCTTATTTTTATTTTATATGTGATTTTTTATTAGTGTTATTAATAATAATTATATTAATTTATTAATAATTAATAATTAATTATTTTCTAACCTTTTTAAACATATACATCGGGTAGCATGAGTATTTTTTGTATTTTTTCAAACTTTATAATAAATCTTTTATTAAGTTATAATTTATTCTATAATTTTTATTTTTATTATACCTGTAATGTTATTGTATCTGGTATTAATAGAATTTTTATTTAATATTTATTTAAATAATTTAATAACCTGTACTCTAGTCGTGCAAAAAATCTAATAAAAACTTAATATTTTATTAATAATTTTTTTATTTATTTAATTAATGCTTAGTCATGATATTTTTATTTATTTAATAATCTTTTGTATAATAACCATTTTATTTCTAGAATATTATAGAGTTTTTTTTAAATAGATATAATTTTAAATATTATAATATAGTTATAATTTTTTAATTATATTTTTACTAGTTTAGTTTTCATGCTTAATTTTTAATAAAGTATTTTTTTATTAACTTTTTATATTATTTTAATAACTATAGTTTTATATGTATAAATTTTATTTTTTTTAGTAAATCTTTTACTAATAAAATTCTTTAATATTTTACATTTAATTATAAATTAAACTAGTATTTCTTGAATTATAGTAAGCATCATAAATAAGTTATTATTATATATTTTTAATTAAATTTATTAATAATAATAGTTATAGTAATAATTTTATGCTTTAAAATATTTTTTTTAATTATTAATTATTATTTTAATTTTTTTTAAATGTAAAGCATATTTTTTAGCTTTATATATTTTATTTTCAGCTATGCATGGTATGGGTATAAAGGAGGGAGAGAAAGGACTACTTATTGGGACAAGCCCATCGACTAGGTAAGGAAATGCAAGAGAATAGTAATCGATAACCTCACTATACCATAGCGAGTAGACTGATTCTTGCCGAAACCTCTACTCTGGGCACTATCGACTTATTTTATAATTAACAAGGAGAGATACAACGACTTCAAAAACCTCTTATATCTATGATTCATCACTGGTCCAGAGCCTTTTCGTCCATGGTTCGCCTCTTGTTCGGATTACTGAGCTTAATCTAGTTACCCGTTAGTTACCCGTCACAATGGGTAAGCTTTTTATAAATGTAATTATAATTTAATTATCTAGTTAAATATTTCAAGTAGGGTGATATAAAAATTCTAGATATTCAAAGCTAGTAATCATTTTATATTTTATTATGAATATGCTGAGTGTAACAGGTAGTTCAGCAGCTCTTGACATAACCTTTCAAAGATTAATAATCTCATGTAAAGGTTCCAAACAAAGAATAATTTATTACTAAAGAACTCTTTAATATTATAATTTATTATCTTTTATAATATATCTATAAAAATTAAAAAGAAACTAGAGAGAGGATTTAGCAAGAATTAGTTTATTTATAATTTATAAGATTTTTAATAATTAATTTATTGTATTTTTTTATCTAGTTAATAAATATTCTTCTGCCCTAATTAGTAGCCTTTTTATAAATTTTAAAAATTTTTTAACTATCTAAAAAAATATTTTTTTGTTAAAATAATTAAATAACTTCTCTATCTCTAAAAGACTCAGGTACTAAAAAGTTATATAATTTAAAGCTTAATATTTTAGCTTAAAATATTGGTAAATTAAAATAGAAAATATAATAATTAAAATTTTATGATTAATTATAATAAAATATAGTAAAATTACAAGTAAAAATTAAATAAAATAAGAATAATTTACTACTAAATTATTTTTAAAATACAAATATTATATCTTTAAATTCTAAATTAAAAATTAAAATTAAAAATATTTCTATATTTACTTTTAATTCTACTTTATAATAATAATAAAAATAATTAGAAATTTTATATAGTGTATTCCTGGAAGTATTTAAAAAATATAAAAATAATATGTAAAAAATTTTAGCTGCTATTAGCTATATAAACCTTATTAGTTAGTAAAGATAATATTAATATATATAAAAGATTTAAATAATTAATACAGGAATTTTATTATTATTTTAAAAAATAAATAATAATTCTAATATAAAATTTAGCTATATTATAGCTAGATATTATAAACTAAATAAAATAAGCTTAATAGTAAAATAGTTAAAATTCTAGAAAGTTTAATACTTATTTTAATACTCTAAAATAAAGCTTTTTTTAATACTTTAATAATAACAGGGTTTAGCGTATTTTAAGAAATTAAAATAGCATGATTTTAATAGTAATTTATTATTAGAGCCTGTTTAAATTAGATATAAAATTAAAATATAAAAACTTTTTTCTAGTTTATTTTTATTTAAATAAATATCTAAAGAAAAACCTAGATTAGAAAAACATAATAAAAAATATAAACTAAAATATTAGTAAAATTCTAGTAATAAAAAGAGATATCCTGTAATACTATAAATATAATAGTAAATATTATCTAGTTAATTAATATTTTAAGGCTAGTGTTTAGAAAGTCTAAATATTATTTAAAAAAATAAAAAAAATAAAATAAAAAAATATTTTATAACTTTAAATCTTTATTTTTAAATAATAACTAATTATTAATTTTAGATTTTTATTATAAAGTAAATATTATTTATTTTAATTTTATATAAAAATATATTTTATAATGAATTTTTTTAGTTATATGTATTATTAAAACTATTAATTAACTTAGGATATTTATTTATAATATATACAAAATTAAATTAAAAAATATTTTATTTTATTTTCAATAATAACTTTTTAAAATTTATGCATTTATCTTTTGCTTTATAATTAAATATAATAATTTAAATTATTTAATATTAATATACTTAAATTATATTGATTTATAAAAAAATATAAAAATATTAATTATATTTTTATAATAGTTAAGCTATCCAAAAATCTAATTTTTTAATAAAATTTAAAAAATAAATAAAAACATTATAAAATATATTAAATTATTTCTATATAAAACTATTTTAATAATATTTTTATTTTTTTAAATATATATAAATTTTTAAATAAGTGAAAAAAGCCTAACTTTATATAGCAAGCTATTTAAATATTTTTTATTAAAAAAGTAAAGTTTATAGAATTTATTATAAGCATTAAAAATATTTTAATAACTAAAATTTTATAAAATATTTGTCTTTATTAAATTTTATAATTTCTATTAATAATATATAAAATTTTTTTTTAAAACTAGTATTTTTATTAACTTTGTTGCTTAAAGACATGCGTGAGAAAAAAATGAATATTTTAATATTATATTACTATTTTTTAATTAGCTTTATTATTTTAATATTTTAATCTCAAAAAATAAAATTAAAACTAATATTTTTCAGAAAGTATAGGCAGTATTTTATTTTAATTTAATAAGAATAAAAAATATTATCTAGTTATTTTCTAGTTAAAAAAATTCTTGGAGGCTAAGTTATAGTAGTTAATATTTAATTAAAAGTTTTTTTATTATTAAAGTTTTATAATTAGTTAAATTTATAAAAAAATTATAAATTTACCCAGACTAGCAGGTTAATAAGTATAATAATATATATTTTTAATTTTATTTATAAAATTATTTTAAATTCTGGGCCAAGTTATAAATAAATTATATAGTCTCTGTAGATTTTATTAGTAAAATATAGTTTAAATTTAATAATATTAAATACAAAATATTCTGGAATTAATACCTATATAATACTAAATTTTTATATGAAATTAAATATAGAATTAGCTAATTAAACTATTAAAAAAATAGTAAATTATAATCTATTTATTTTTTATTTAGTAGTATATCAGGTCTATACTACTAAACGAGTTTATATTATAAAAATTAATAAAATAAATATAAATTAAAGATCTAGATATATAAAAGTATTTTAAAAATATAGAAAAAAAAAGCTAAATATTTAAATAAATATAAATATATTATTTTATTATAAAAAAAAGCTGTATATTCCTGTTTTAAAATTTTTAAAAAATATATTTTTAAATATTTATTATAACAACTTTTTAATAAAATATTTTAACTTAAACTGCACTAAAAATTTATTAAAACAAAGTTTTTCTAGTGTAATATATAATTAAATATTATATAATATATATAAAAATATTTAATCTATTAAAATATTTTTTATTTTATTTAAAAAAACTATAGTTAAATTATCTAAACTTTTGTATAATAATATTAAGTTTAAATATAGACTATTTAATAAAATTATTATAGACTAAAAAAATTTATTTATAAATAAATTTTAGTCCTAATTATGCTTTAATAGTTAAATTAAATAATAATTTTATTAAATATTGTATTTCTAAACTAATGGCCAAATAAAATAATTAAACTAAATATTTATAAAAATAATGAAATATACTTATAATAATTAAACTAAATATTTATAAAAATAATGAAATATACTTATAATAATATTATAAATATTTTGATTAATTAATTTATTTTTCACTATTTATATAAATATTTACCTAATTTTTAGTAGTAAAAACATGCCATTAAAAATTAAAATTAATTTAATTATAATTTTAAATAAAATATAATAAATAAACTAAAGATAAAGTATATTATATAATAAATAATATTAATTTATCATTTTTATATAAAAGAATTTTATTTCATTATTAATCTAAAATCTTTAAAAATACCTATATAAAAACTTGCTTTTTATTTTATTAAATTTTTTTAAATTTTAAATATTATTAAATCTCAGGTATATTAATTATGTCTATTTAAATGATATAATTCAATATATAATACTTTTTATATATTTTTATTCAAGCTATATAGTTACTAAGCTAATAAAAAACTGTTACTAATACCTAAATTAAAAAATAATAAAAGTAAAAATTGAAAAAAATAAAAATAAATAGATTTTTTAAAGAAAAATATATTACCTGGTTAAATAAAAAAACTAAAAAATGCTTAAAAATTAATTAGCTACTATAAAAAATTAAAAATATAAAAAAATTATTTTAGAGCTATTTATAAACCTATTTATAAAAATACTAAAGTAATAAAAAACTTATATTTATATAATATTTATTTATAAATAAAAGAAATACTTAAGTCAGGCTATTATAACTTTAATAAAACTAGAGAGAAAATATTTTTAATTTTTATAATATATTTAAAATGTGGTCCCTAATTATTATTATATAAATAAATAATCTTTAATTTTAAATTCTCTGGATAGATCATTTTTATAATTAATTAAAATATAAAACTGTTATTGTCTGGTAATAAATATACAAATATTAGGCTAAATAATAATTATTCTAGATAATAATTATAGTATTAGTGCCTGGCCATAAATTTAAGCCTAATTTTTTATAATAAGTTATAGTAAACTTTTAATATTTAATAATCTAGAATTAATAAAAAAAGACTATTAACTATATAATGAAAAAAAAAATTGTATTTATTTTTTTTATTTATTATTATTTATTTATTTATACATTTTATATTTATAAAATATTTCTTTTTAATAATATTAATATTTATTAATATAATCTTGCCATGTTTAATACGTTTTTTTAGTATATTATTTTTACTAATATATAAATATATAAATTAATATTATATTTTATTTTATTTTACAGGATTTTAATAATTTCCTAATCTAGAACTATTTAATTTATGATTATTTAAATAATTTTCTTAATTACACCAAGGCTTATTTATATAAAATATCTTTTTATTTTAAGTAATTTCTTTCTCTAGAATATTTTTAAAAATATTATTTTACTCAGGGAATTCCTAGTACTTCTAATAATACAATTAAAAATTTTTTTTATTATTTTAAATATATTAACAATATTGCTAATATTTTAGTATATTTTAATATTTTATACATAAATTTTAGCAAACATGACCTTGTCATGTGGGTTGATATTTTTTTATAAATTAGCTCTGGGTACAGGTATTTTAGGACTTTATATTCTAGCTTTTACTCTGGCTTTTACTAGTAGTAGTAGTAGTAGTAGTAGTATATTCATACACGGATCTGTCAGCCCATCACTGATTGCTAGAAAATGTCATGTTCCAACAGCCAGGCACAGCCATTTAAATACAGAAACCACATAATCTAGTTACATGATAAAAGAACTCTATCTTAACTCTATATTTTTTTAATTCTTTTCTATACTCTAACCATTTTACTAAATGTTTCTTTTATCATTGCTCCACTCATCCATGTATTAATATTAATAGAATACCTATTATCTCCATGCCCCATGTGTGTAAAGTTCTTTTTACCTGTATTAGCACCTTACCTTCCACCTTCACACCTAACTTATGGTCTCCAACTCCATGCCCCATGTCCCTATTTACATCTGTTCCCTGTTAATGCTAAAGCTTCAAGAATTATATTAATTTTATTATAATAAAAAATACCCATGCACTTAAAAGCAGGTATTAGGCCTTGCTAGCATTAGGCCTACTAGTATTATAAGTTTAGAAATACATTTTTAAAACTCTAAAATTAGCTAAAAAGTCAAGTTTATAGCATGTATTTAGCCATTTTACATGCTGTTACAGGTTCTAAAAAACCCAGGCCAGCACTTAAAAGGTAATAAAATTAGTAATCTAACCCTTCTATTAAAAAATACTTTACTATAAATTTACATGCCTAGAACACTAAACTAGAATATGTTAAACTAACTAAATACTTAATTTATATAAATACTCTATTAATTTTATTATATTAAACATTTCTAAATAAGATGTCAAGGCATCTTCCCTGTTTGCATCTATATAAAAACCAAACTTTATATGTAGTAAAGGTCTATATATAAATTTAGTATATGTTTTATTAACTCAGGCGGTATTTATTGGGCATGATGCCTATAATTATTAATTACCTATTAGACCTGCCAGGCCTTCTAGGCATTCTCTTATAGGCACCTTTAGCATGCTAAGACCAAGTAGGTCTCTAGAGATATAAAGACTACAGTGTCTTTAGCAGCTACTTTAGCAAGCTAGTTAGTATATTTATTACCCATTACTTTTTCATAGCCCAGGAGTTATTAAAGATGCATGTACTGTCTAAAATTTTTATAAAAAAAAAGAATTTAGCAAGAAACCTAAAATACCTTATATAAATAAAGCAGAGATACTAGTAAAAAATAGGTAATAAATATCTTTACTTTTAACCTAGTATATATAAATAATAAAGCCTTTATATAAAAGCTTAAGCTTTTTAAATAATTATAAATATTGTAAAATAAATTATTTTTTTATATAAAAATATAAATAATAATAGTTAGGTATTAAGCTGACAGATAAGCTGCGTTACCTGGGCATCTTTCTAGACCCAGAGCTCTGTGAGAAGGCTTACCTAAAGCAAGTGCAGATTAAGGTAACTAAACTAATGACAGCCCTATTGTTAATCATGGGGTTTACCTGGGGTGTGCCCATGGTGCATTTATAGAAGATGTATACTGTAATTTTAATCTTATAAATCCTTTATAGATGCTCTATATAATTTATATAAGGCACTAGAAAATACTAAGAGATATTAACTAATATTATTAAGATATTATAGATTATTTAATACCAGGTACTCTGTCAGGTGGCTAGTGTTTTTTATATTATTTTTTAGGCTGTTTTAAAAGTCTGCCTACATGTTCTATTATTAAATATTGCCCTGAAGTCTGCCATGGAGGTAATTTATTTTTATATAATGGCCTTACCCTTCTATGTAATTTTTTAAGGGATATGTTTAGGTGTTTTAGTGCATGTTTAGGGTCCTGAGCAGGACCCTATAATATTATTACTTTATAGGCTTAAATAATGACTAGCCCAGGATCTTAAAAAGGACCTGGAATGGCTGTTATCTCTGAAGATTATTAATTTAATTATTATCTTTTTATGGTGATTATCTTTAGAGATAATTATTATAGACACCTAGGAGGAGGTTTTTTAATAGTATAACTAGGTATTAAGGAAAGTGGCCCCTAGGACTGTGGTGGTTTATATAGATAGAAATAGCTATAAGGGGAAAATTAGGGCAGCTATGATTTTTGGTAAGAAGGACCTGCAGTGTCTATTAGAATAGGAGAAGATATACATAGTTTGTATAGAAAAACTTATGGGAATTAACATGGTATTAGTATTATTAGAGTCTATTATTAGTGTTAATATATATAAATATATATATAATTATAATATATAAATAATTAGTAATCATGACTGATAACCAGGCAGCTATTTAGGTGTGTGCTGTGCCTGGCTATTAATTAGGTTAATATATATTTAAAAGCATTGTTAAATATTTTAATTAAATAAGGGCCTATACAGGGCCTGTTTTTATAATCTTTTTTTATAAATTATCTCTAGAGATCCTAAAAATTTCTTATAGGCCTTATTTATTTTTACTTTTTAAAAAGTATTCTCTTAATCTTACAGTTCTTTAAGGGCTTGTGAGCTTACTCTACTAGCTATTATATTTTTAATAGACTAGTTATAATAATTAGATATTAAAATTATAAGATTAGTAAATCTTATATATCTAGATAAACTAGTATAAAAATATATATTATATAGCAAGGATTTTAAGAAATTAATTTAATCAGTAAATTAATACTAGGTTGGGATTTATCCTCTGCAAGGATGAATTTATCTGGGTGTTTGCTTAGTAAGGACTGATTAAGATATGCTTGCACTAGTAAGCTTAATATCTATATATATCATTAGAAGGCCTTATAAAAAGTAAGTATAAATTTCATGAAAATAGCTTAGTAATAAAAAAGTTAAAACTAGATTAAATAAAATTATTCTATTTAATATAGCTACCAAGACTAAAGTAGAATATTTAAAAAATAATTTTAATAAATAAAATAAAAAAAATTAAAGATACCTTTAGTAAAGCATTAAAAAAATATAATTATAATAAAGCTTTTAAAAAGCTTTATAAATTATTTATACAAAAGCTTAAATAAAAAAAAATTTTTTAGACTTGGTAAAAAGATTAAAATTAATTAAAAGTAAATAATTATACAATAATAAATATCTTATAATATAAAAAGATTATAATAAAGTATATAATAAAATCTTTAATTTAACTAATAAAGCTAAATAATAACTAGCAGTTTGTAGTACTAAAAAAATAATAATAAATTAATATTTTAGTTATAAAATATAGATAGAATATAAGGATAAATCTTGCACCTGCTTACTAGTTTTTATAGCTTATTAAATTAAAATAAATGTAAATAATAAAACTATATTATAAAATATACAAATAAAAATCAGAAAAAACTTTTAATTATTTAATAAAAAAACCAGAATTTTAAGTAAGTTAGCAAGAAAGCTAAAATATTAATAAATATTTAAATTAAAAAATTAAAAAGATAATTGAATAACAAGCATATTATTTTAAAGCTTTATTTTAAACTGCCTTAGCAGCTGCTTGATAAGTAAAGAAATTATTCAAAAAAAATATAATTTTTTAGCTATTTATCGTTAAATTAAATTACTAAAGCTATTTTTTAAAGATTTTTTTATTATTTAAAAATTTCTATTATTTTATTAAAAGCAGCCTAAATTCTTTATATTTATGCATGTAGAGTGAAATGTTTATGATTTTTTATAGTGTTAATAAATTAAATTAAAAATTATTCAAAATTATTGTAATTATAATAGATATTAATATTAATTTAAGCTTTTTCCTGTTTTTTTCCAGGCATTAAATAGCCTGTAAAACTTTAATCTAGTATTTTTTTAATATAAACTTATCTTATTTAAATTAAATATATTATAGTGTGTCTACATTATTTCAAAAAAATTAAATATTAGCTATTTTTATCTCTATGTTAATTATAACATTTCCTCCTTTACTATATAAAATAATTAATTAAATATTTTAATAATATTAAAACCCTCAAAGGTATCCATTACTTAATAAAGGCATTAAAGCTTTAAAATAGATTAAAGGCTAATATTAATAAGCTTTTTTCTAAATTATTTTTTAAAATATTATAATTTTTTTTAACTTTTTATATTTAATAAAAAATTACCTTTTTAAGCTCAGGCCAGTGTTCTGCACGTCACTAATAATTTTTTATTTTATATTTAATAAAATTATCTAGATAGGTAAATCTTTTATAAAGACTTTAAGATATAATCAAGTAATTAATTAGCTGTTTATAAATATTTTTAAATTATTTTTAAAAATCTAAATAATTTAAATAAAATTTTAAATAATATTGTGCATATAAAGCAGCATGTTACTTATATATAATTATGTTTTATTATTATTATTTAGGCATTATAAAAGAAGATATTATAAATAGGAAAAAAAATTTAAAATTATTAAAATTAGTATTTTTTAACTTTAATATAAATATTTTATATTAAAAATAATTATAATTTTCCTATATTTTATTATAGTTAATAATAAAATTTTAATTATTATATTTTTTTTTTTAATTTATTAATATTTTAAATCACCTAACTCTTTAGTATCTAAGTTTTTTAGAGATAAAGAGATTATGTAGCTATTTTAAAAAAAAATAAAATTTATAATAAAAATATTAATTAAAGTAAAATATTTATTAACTAGATAAAAAAATAAAGCAAATTAATTATTAAAAACCTGATTATAGGATTATAAGTAAACTAATTTTTACTAAATTTTTTTTAGTTTCTTTTTAATATCTTTATAAATATATTATAAAAAATAATAAGTTATAATATTAAAAAATTCTCTAGTAATAAGTTATTCTTTAATATAATCCATGGCTGAGTTGGCCACATGATTAAGTTAGCTAGATTTTTAAATCCTATTTTTTATTATATTATTTTTTATTTAATATATCTTTATTTTATTACTATAATCTAAAATGTCTTTATTTTAAAAGAGTAGAATTTAAATAGCTATATACATGTATAAAAATAATCAAGTATAATCTTAAGTAATAGCTATAATAATTTTTGAGGTATTAAAAGAAACCCTTTAAAATTAGCTAAAGAAAATATACTCATGGTCAGAAACATGGGTAGGTAATTATAGATTATTAGCTAATAAAAAGAATATATTTATTAAATAACTGCTTAATATAGATAAGCAAGGCTTTTTAATTTAATCTAAATTTTTAAAAATAATAGCTTAAACTTTACTTCATGTATATACTCAAGACTTATCTGTAATTCTTAAAGTTAACTAGGTCTATTTTTTTATTAAACACTGCCCTAAGCTTTATACATGATATAATTAAAGAATTATCTATTAATAAACTAGACAGGAAAATTAAAAAATTATGAGATTATGATTCTAGATAATATATAAAGCTATTTAGGAGCATGAGATATATAAAAATAATATCTAGAATTTTAATAAAACTAGCTTTATTATAAGACTCTGTATTTTATCTAAGATTATTATTATTATTAAATATAATAAAAGACCTTATATAATTATTTAAAAAAAATTATAAATAGATTATTATTATTAAATATATTAATTCTAAAAAAATCTTTTTATTATTAATAATTATTTTTAAAAAATAAAAGTAGTAGACTACTTAATATCAAGAGTCTAATTTACAGGCTAAAATAAATTAGAAGCTTGCTTTAAGCAAGAATAAATAAATAATAGATAAAATAAATCTTTACTAGCTTAAAAAGCTATTTAAACCTTTCTTTAAGCTTTACTCTACTAATTTAAAGTAATTATTTATTTTTAATAACTATTCTAGTCACTAGACTGCAGACTTTAATATTTTCTATATAGAGAATAAGATTATCTATCTATATATACTATTTTATATCTCTTATTTTCTTTAGTCTCTTAATATAAGTGTTTTTAGGCCTTTTAAATATATATATAAAAAGCTAGTTAAAGGCATGATAGTGACTAGTAATAATTATATTAATAAACAGGATTTCTTTTATCTCTACTCATCTACATGAGAGAAGGTCTTTAATTTTAAAAATATTATTAGTGATTTTATAGATGCAGGTCTTAAATCTTTAAATTAAGATTAAATTCTTAAAAAAATTACTTTTTAACTTTATATATCTATATTATCTCTTGTTAAAGTTAAAAAATTAATATTTTTTATTTTTCAGTATCTCAGAACCCTTGCTAGCTTAATTATAAAATTAAAAGCCTGTAAAAAAATTTTTTAAAAAAGAAACTCTCTCTAGTAGCCTAGTCTTTTATATTTAACATTTTAAGAAGGTAGTATAGATAGTAATAAATATAAACTTTCTTTTTTAACAGGAAATTAAAATTCTACATGCTAAAAATAAGTAGAAAATAAAAAAAAAAATAAAAAAACATGGTATACTAGTAAGTAATATTATTTTATTTATATAGGAAGGCCTTGATTATATTTAATATCTTGAAACACTAGCTAAAGCATAGGTTAGAGAGTTTATATTAGGGTCTTAAAAGTGCGCTTTATAGTGCTATAATAATTATAGAACTATTAAATATATAATATAGAATTACTCTAGTAAATAGCTATATAATAATCTATTAAATAGTCTAATTTAATGCTTTTAGTAGTTAAAAATTTTTAAATTTCTGCTAATTATAAGAAATCTGGCTAACTTGACCATGAATTACATTATTTAGAACCTTTATATAAGATTATTAACCTTTAAAGGGTTATATTAAAAGCTGCTGCATCACTTATTATATGTAAATATTTATTTATAAAATTATTATTTAATTTTTTATTTATATAGGTTCCTATATATAGTATTTAAAATTTCTAGTTTTAATATATTTATTTTAAAAAAAATTTTAATTAATTTATAATCTTTAATCTAAATTTATATAATAAAATATAATATTTATTGTTATATTTTTAGTATTATTTATAATAAATTATACTATTAATAGCAGTTTAATTTCATTATTTTAATTTTAATCTAGGTAGTGTTATAAATACTACTTAATTAATTAAATTATTTTTTTTATTTATTTATTTATCTGCTAGTGATTTATAATAAATAGTTTAATTTTAATTTTATTAATTTTTATAATTGTTTTTAGTAACCCTGTTTAAATAAATACTTTTTGTAATATTAGTAGTGCTAGTTATAGTATAGTAATATTTTAATTATAAGTTAAATAATTATATATTTAATTAATTTATTTATAAAAACTATTATATTAGTATATATAATTCTAGTAACTAGATTTTTTAATAAAAATACATTTTAATTAAAATTAGCTATAATATTTTCACATGGTTTTTCTAATATAGCTTTAATTCATAATTTTTTATATAATTAATATTTTAAAAGTTTATTTTAATTATAATTATTATATTTTTAATATATTTAAAAATTTATTGGTGTATTCTTGGGAAAAAATATATTTATTAAAATTTTTTAATATTCCTTCAATAGTAAGTCATGATATTATTAAATTATTTTTATTATTATTATTTTAAATATTATAATTTATTTATTTTATAAAAATATATTATTTTATATTCTGTATAAAATCTTTAATTTTATAAATTATTATTCCTTTTATTTTTATTAATTTGTAATTTTTGATTTTTAATTTTAATTACAGTAGATTTCAATTACAGTAGCTAGCTATACATTTTAACTAATTTATAAGCTATTTTAATTATTTTATAAAATATTTATTTCTAGGTTTTTTATGTTAATCATGTTATTAAGTTTTTAGCTTAAAGTATTGATAATAATAAAATAAGTTAATTTCTTATAATTAGTTTAAATAATTATTTTATATTTAATTTTTTAAAAATAATATTTTTAATATTTAAATTTAATAATAATAGCAAGTATTTTCTAGTTATGCATGTTATATTATTATTCTGTAATTAATATTTATTATAAAAAAATAATATAATATAATTTTTTGGCATGTTTTTTTATTCAAAAATTAATTTAATAGTTTTTTTTAAAATATTACTTTTTATATAGCTCTATAATTCAGGGCTATGAGGTTATAAAATTAATATAATAATAATCTTTTTCTTAATTTAAAAACTTCTCACTTTTCTAGTTCTTATTTAAAATTATTATTTTTTTTAATAATTTTATAATAAATTAAATATTTTTTATATAATTTAATAAATATTTATAAATATATTTAATAGTTCCTAGAGATTTCTAAACTTATTTAATATTTACAGATACTAGCTATTTAAAAATATTATTAATTTTTTTAACTATCTTTCTTAAATATATATTATATCTAGGTATTTAATTTTAATAATATTAAATTAATATTTTTTAACATTTATTATTAATCTAGTATTAATCTAGTATTTATTATAGTTATTATTATTCATTATATATATTTATTATATTTTATAGGGTCCTTAAAATACCTAATAATATTATTAAAATATACTATAATAATTTTATTTAAGTTTATATTTATTTTATAATTTTTAATATTATTTAAGCTATAATAATTTAGTTTCTGGTATATATAATATTATATTATAATAGTTAATAATTAGGTTTTATAAATGATTTAAATTTACTATAATATTCTTTACATAGTTTTTATAATACTTTAATAAGTTTTTTTTATAAATTTTCTTTATTTTTAGTTTTATAGTAGGCAAGTTTACTTATTTTTTAATTATTTTTAAAATTCTTGAATTCAAATATTTATTATTATTTTAGCTTTTTATTAATTTATTTAAGGTTTGAATTTTTTTAGTAAGTAATTAAGAATTTTTTTTACTTGAAATTTTTTTACAATTTAGTTAATACTTAGATTATATATTTTTAATAAATTTATTTTTATATAAATATAATTTTCAATTTTATATATTTAGCATATTATTCTAATTTAAAAATAATTTTATTAATATTTTAAACTAGTTCCTGGTGCATAAGATTTTTATTAAATTTAAAAAGTTTTCAATATATTTAGTATTTTAAATAACAATTATATATTTTTTAACATAGTTAATTTTTATAAATTTATGTCACGGCGAGCACGTGACCGCCGAACCCTTCACCACCAACGGATCGATCGCAATTACCTAATACAGTAACCCACAGGTGACACGCTGGGGGGTACCTAAAGATTAGCACCCTGCTTGATCTATTAACTCCCATAAAGTTATTTATAGTAATAAAATACCTAACAGGTGCCCAAGCAGGCAGGGTTGCTAATAGCTTACTAGTAACTAGCAGGTATTTTATAAATAGATAGATTAGATATAAAACAGGTAATTAAAAATAACTTATTTAAAGAATTTTTAAATAATAATTTAGTATAATTTTTTATTATTAATAATCTTTTTTATAGTAATAATATTTACTTTTATAAATCCTTATAAATAATAAGTAAGTAATTTAAAAATAACCTGCTAGTAACTTAACAGTGATTTCTCGATAATTATTTAATTATTATTTATAATTTAAAGTACTTTCTTTAAGTAACTATTGCCATTGTATTTAGAAAAAACTTTTATATTTTATTTATTCAATTAAATCTCTAGTAAATTAATAGCATGCTAATTATAAACTTAGGTATAATATTTAAAAAAATTATATAAGTATTATTTACTAACGTAATCCACGGCCGAGTTGGCCACATGACCAAGTTGGCCAGATTCCTCACAATTAGCAGAAATTTGAAAATTTAACTACCAAAAGCACTAAATTAGACTATTTAATAGGTTATTATATAGTTATTTACTGGGATAATTCTATATTATATATTTAATAGTTCTATAATTACTACAGTACTATGGAGCGCGCTTTCAAGGCCCTGGTATAGACTCTCTAACCTATGCTTTAGCTAATGCTCTAAGGTGCTAAATATAATCAAGGCCTTCCTGTATAGATAAAGTAATATTACTTGCTAATATACCATGTTTTTTCATTTTTTTCTTTATCTTTTACTTGTTTTTAGCATTTAGAACCTTAATTTCCTATTAAAGAAGAAAGTTTATATTTATTATTATCTATGCTACCTTTTTAAAATATTAAATATAAAAGACTAGACTGCTAGAGAGAGTCCTTTTTTTTTAAAGACTTTTTTACAGGCTTTTAATCTTATAATTAAGCTAGTAAGAGTTCTGAGGAGTCTGGAAAGTAGAGAATATTAATTTTTTAACTTTAATAAAAAATAATATAGGCATATAAAGTTAAAAAGTAATTTTTTTAAAAATTTAATCTTGATTTAAAGGTTTAAGGCCTACACCTGTAAAGCCACTAATAATATTCTTAGAATTAAAGACCTTCTCCCGTGCAGGTGGGTAGAGATGAAGAAAATCCTGTTTATTAATATAATTATTACCAGTCACTATCATGCCTTTAACTAGCTTTCTATATACATGCTTAAAAGGCCTAAAAATACTTATATTAAAAGACTAAAGAAGATAAGAGGTATAAGGTGATATATACAGGTAAATAATCTTATTTTTTATATAAAAAATATTAAAGTCTGCAGTCTAGTGACTAGAATAGTTATTAAAAATAAATAATTACTTTAAACCAGTAGAGTAAAGCTTAGAGAAAGGTTTAAATAGCTTTTTAAACTAGTAAAAATCTATCTTATCTATTATCCATCCATTCTTGCTTAAAGCAAGCTTCTAATCTATTTTAGTTTATAGATTAAGCTTTTAATATTAAATAGCCTGCTACTCTTGTCCCTTGAGAATAATTATTAATAGTAAAAAGATTTTTTTAAAATTAATACATTTAATAATAGTAATTTATTTATAATTTTTTTAAATAACTGTATAAGGTCTTTTACTATGTTTAATAGCAGTAATAATCTTAAATAAAGTATAAAGTCCTATGATAAAGCTAGTTTTATTAAAATTCTAGATATTATTTTTATATATCTCATGCTCCTGAATAGTTTTATATACTATCTAGAATTATAATTTTATAATTTTTAAATTTTCCTATCTAGCTCACTGATAGATAATTCTTTAATTATATTATATATAAAGCTCAGGGTAATATTTAGTAAAAAAATAGGTTTAGTTAATTTTAAAGACTATAAATAAGTCTTAAATATATACATAAAGTAGAGTTTAAGTTATTATTTTTAGAAATTTAAATTAAATTAAAAAGTCTTGCTTATTTATATCAAGTAATTACTTAATAAGTGTATTCTTTTTATTAGCTAATAATTTATAACCATTTACTCATGTTTCTGACCGTGAGTGTATTTTTTTTAATTAATTTTAAAAAGTTCCTTTTAATACCCTAAAAATTGCTGCAGCCTTTGCTTGAGATTATACTTGATTATTTTTATACACGTGTATAGCTATTTAAATTCTACTCTCTTGAGATAAAGGCATTTTAGATTATAATGATAAAATAAAGACATGTTAAATAAAAAATAATATAATAAAAAATGGGATTCAGGAATCTGGCTAACTTGGTCATGTGGCTAACTTAGCCATGGATTATGTTATAGTATTTAATTTTTAAAATAATAAAACTAGAGTTTATTAAATAATAAAAACATTATTTACTAACCAGCAGGCAGAATAAATAATATATTTATTAGTTTTTTATATGTATAAAATAAATAAAGATTTTTTTTAATAATAAATAATTTCATGGGCCTTTTTTATAAAATCTATTATTTTAAAAAATTTTTATATAATTTTTATATAATTTTTATTAATAAATTCACAGCTCTCCTACCAGGAGGCTATAACTAAATAGTTAGTTATAAAAGTATTATTTATTTAAAGTTTTTTAAATAAAAAAAAAGGCTACTAAATTTAATAAATTTAATAATAAATACTTTTATAATTTAAATACCTTTTTTACTAATTTAAAAAATTATTTTAATATAAAAATAAGCTACTATTAAATTAATATAGTAAAAATTTAATATATTATTAAATAATTATAAAATAATATAAAGTATATATAATGCATGAAATATTCTATTATTTTTAATAATATTAATAATAAAGACTTTATTAACTTTTTTTATAATTATATAAAACCTAAACATAACTGTAAATATTAAATAGTTTACTAGTTTTTTACTAGTAAATGAAAAAAGCAATAAAAAAATTAAAATTTTATTTAATTCTTACAGAAGCTTGTTCCTGTTATTAAAAAAATATTAATTAATTTTTAATTTAAGCTAGTATTTAGATACCATAATTAGAAAGTCTATAAAAAATTTTAAAATTAAAAAACTAGCTTAAATAACACTAGTAATATAAATAAAGACTTAAATAATAATATTTTTTATATTATTTACCTGGATAATGTTTTTATTTACTGTAAAATAAAAAAAATATATTTATTATATAAATAAAGTGCTAGCAAAACTCCAGTGATATAATTTATATACTAAATTATTAAAATATACTTTTTATAAAAAATTTTTCTAAAGTTTATTATTAAATAAAATAAGATCTAGATAGACCCAGAGCATAGATAAATTATTAGTAAATAACCTATATTTTATTTATTTTATAATATTTAGATATTTCTGGGGTTTATAGGCTATTTTTAATAATTTATATATTAATATATAAAGATTACCACTTCACTTATAGATATATATTAAAAAAAACAGGGCTATTTTACATGTTAGAATATAAAAAATATGCCTTTAATAAGCTTAAGATAATTTTTTATAAATTATTAATATTATAACATTTTAATCTGGAGAAAAAAATATTACTAGTTATTAATATATTTAAACAGGCTATTACAGGCATTATTCTATAACTTAATAACTTAATTTAACAAGCTAATTAACCCACCTAGATAGCTAAATAAAGTGAAATTAATTAATTATTTATTCAAAAAATTAATATAAGTAAATTATTAGTATTTTAATAATACTTTAACTAAAAATTTATAGCTTTTTATTTTTAAAAATTATTTAAAATAAAGCAGTAATGTAAAGTATATAATTAAAAATTACTAGTAATAATACAATGTTTTAAAGTATAAAAGTATTACCTTGCTAGTAAAAAATATTTAATTTAAATATAAATTAATTATATAAATTTTTAATATTTGTTATAATAAAAATATTAAATTAATATTAGGCTAGGTAGGCAGAGCTTTTAGTAATATATAATTTTTAAATTAAATATTAACTAGAATATTTTAATTTTATTAATAGATTTTTAAGATACCAGGACTATATGGTTTTAAAAAAATATATTTAATAGAGCTGCTATTTATCTTACAGTAAAAACTAGTAATTTTAAATATAATAAATAGATAAAATATAGGCATGAAAAAACCTATTAAATTTTTATTTATATAATTTTTAAGATCTAGAACTTTTAACTTTAAAAAAGCTAGCCAGAAAGGCAGCTAGTAGTAAAAAGGCCTGTAAAGATTTTTTTTTTATAAAAATTTATTCTAGTAATATAATAAAAAAATACTTAAGCTATATATATTTAATTATAAATTAAAATAGAAAGACTTAAAAAAAGTAAAATTTTAAATAAAAATTTATTACTAGAAAAATACAGCATTAATAGTAATAAATTAATTTAATATAATAAAATTATTTATATTTCTATAAATATAGTAATTTACCAAGAGATTTATAAATATATTATAATAATTTATATACTAGCTACTTTAATTATAAAAAAATATTAAACTTAATTTAATAAAAATTCTTTTAAAAATGCTTATAACAGAATATTAAAATATATATAAAAAACTATCTAAAGTATTAATAAATAAAGATTTTAAAAAAACTTTTATAAAAAGTTTTTATTTTACTTTTTATTTCTAAATATTTATAACAGGATATGATAATAAATTTTATTATTAAATTATTAATAATAACCTACAAGAGAAATAAATATAATATAATACTAGTTATTATTAATTATTATATAAAGATAGTAAGATATTTTTTAATAATAATAAAATTAAATATAAAAAAACTGGTTAACCTATTTTTTATAAAAATTATATATTAAATAAGTATTTCTAGAAATATTATTACTAATAAAAGGTTTTTTTTATAAATTAATACTAAATTTAAATTTATTAATAATTAAAAATACAGGGGAAAATGTTAATAACATTTTATTTATAAATTAATAATTAAATAATAAAATAAAACTAGACTTTAGAAACCTATCTAAGGCTGTATATTAATTTTTAATAAAATAACTAGATTAAATAGCTAAATCTAGTAAAATTTATTTATAATAATGCTAAAAATATTTTTATAAATATTACCTGGTAAGTCCTAAAATAATTAATAATTAAATTTAAGCTTTATAAAAGTAGTTGAAAACTATTTTTAAAATAAAAAAAATAAAAAACTAGCTAGAAAATAATCTATAACAAGCATTTAATTAACAGGCAAGTATATATAACTATAAATATAGATTTATTATTTACTATATTAACTAATATGTATTTTTATTAAAAAAAAATTTTAAAGACCTAGAGACTAAGTAAAAAGTTAAATATTTAATATAAAAAGTTTTTTAAAATTATTAAAGTTATTAAAAAAAAGGTGTATTAATTATAACCATTAAAAATATACTTTTAAATTTATTTAGTTTTTTACATGTTATTGCTCAAGCCATGAAAAAAATAAAAAAATAAATTATTAGCTTTATTTTAATTTATTAAGTAAAAAAACTTTTTAAGTTATAAAAATATCTAGTAATTAAAAAAAATCTAAAAAATACTTTTAAATTTTTAAATACCTATTATAATACAGTTAACATGCCTGTAAAGCCCTGTTAAAATTATTAAATAAAGAATTAATTTTTTTTATATAAATAAATTTTTTATTAATAAATATTATATTAATAATAATAATATTACTTTTTTTATAGAGTTTTAAAATTTAACAGAAATATATAAAATAGTTTATAAAATACTAGATAAATACTAGAAAACTTGTTTTATTTATTAAAAATTATAAAAAACAAAAAACTAAATAATTACTAGTATTAAAATATAAATAACTTATAAATAAACCTTTTATAATTTTAATTTATTTTTTATTTTTTTTATTATTAAACAGGGGAATTATATTATATATATATTATATATAATTTATTTAAATTATAAAAAATATTTTAATTTAGAAAATATAGTAAATAGTTTAAGTTTTTATTAAAAGCCTTAATAAATATTTTTATTTTTTTATTAAAGGCTTTAGTAGTAGTAATAATAGTGAAAAAAAGATTTATTATTTTAAAAATAATAATATTAACATGTAGAAAAGTTAGCACTAGCTAATATAATTTTTTATTTTTTATATAATAAATATATTTCTAGCTAGGCATTAAATAAACACAGGCTAATAGATTAATAATAATATTTTTAATATTTATAAAAAATATTAATTTAGTATAGCACAGGTAGTATCTAAAGAATATAAGGGAGGGAGATAGAATAACAGTAAAAAATAAGAGATTAGCATCCCTGCTAAATAAAAAATTATTATTATTAATAATTAAAAAAATAATAAAGAGCAAGGGATTAGTGTTTTTATTTAAAAAAAACTATTACTATTATTAATAATAGCAGTAATAGTAGTGATAATAATAATAATATTTTTATTAAAAATAATCTTTATAGCAGTAATAGTAATAATATTAATAATAGTTTTTATAGTAGTAGTAATAATAAACTTAGCCTTTTTAACCTTCTATAAAGCTAATATAACACTAGATAACTTTCTTTTAATTATAATAACTTTAAAAAAATAATCTATTAATTAAAAAGTAAGATATATATAAAACTTAAAATATAATATTTATAAATTAATATTAAAAATAATTCTTAACTAGCAAGAAATAAATTTAATCAATTAGCTATATAATGTATAATTTTATTAGTAATATATATTTTTTAAAAAATATTTAATAATTATTTATTTATAAAAATTTAACGGTTAAAGAGAGAGAAATATTAAAATTATTAAAATTTTATAAAATAATTTTTATAATATTTATTTTATAAAATATTAAATAAATGCAAGTATTATATTATTTAAATTTATTATTTTTTAAAATATTACTCTTTATTATTATTTTTTATTAAAATCTTATGTGTCACAAGCTTAATATTATTTAATTAGAACTAGTTACTTATAACCCTGTAATAATATAAAAACACATTACTTTTTTTTAAAAAAAAATAGCTATTATAATAAATATATAATTATTCAATTTTTTATTACTAATAAATTAATTATAACTATTTAATATAGTAACTCACAGATAATATATTAGGGGGTATCTAGAGATTAATACCCTACTTAATTTATTAACTTTTATAAAGTTATTTTATAATAATAAAATATCTAATAGGTGCCCAAGCAGGCAGGATTACTAATAGTTTACTGGTAACTAGCAGGCACCCTGTAGATAAATAGATTAAATATAAAACAATTAATTAAACATAACTTACTTAAAAGGTTCTTAAGTGATTTATTTTAAATTTTTATTATTAATAACCTTCTCTATAGTGGTAGTGCTTGCTCTCATAAAACCTTATAAGTAATAAACAGGCAACCTGCTAGCAACTTGATAGTGACCCCTAGGTAGTCACCTGACCATCACTTACAATTTATTTAATATTTTTAAATTTAGAAAATTTTTATATTATACCTGTTTATTTTTATAATAATAATAATTAATATTTTTATATCAGCAATATATAACTATATTTTAATCTAGTAAAATTAATAATAATTTTAGATTCTACAATAGTATTAAATTTATTTATATTTTTTAATTTTTTTTAATATATTATAATATAAATATTTAACTTATATTTTAATATAATTATATTCTAGTCTGTTTTTTAGGCAGTTATATTTAAAATATTAAAAAAAATTTTTATTTAAATATTTAATATATTTATTATTATTATATAAATTTTAATTAACTATTTTATAATTTTTTTTAATAAAATAATAATAATATAAATAATTTTTTACATGTTTAATTTATTTATAGTAAAATTATATTTTGTTTAATAGTAATATTTTTTATTATTTTTTTATTAAATAAATATTAATCTTTTCATGTTTAGAGTATCTATAGAATATTTATTTTTAATATTTTATAATATAGTCTTGTTATATTTATTTTAATTTTTTTAATACATTATAAAAACTAATAAATAAATATAAGGTTTATTATTTTATAATTTAATTTTATTACTATTATCTAGCCAGTATTTTATCTGTATTTTTTAATTTAGGTACTAATTTATTACTACTTATAAAAATAATTATTATTTTAATAATAGCAGTTTTAAAGTTATTATTTATAGTAATAATAAATATTACTTTGTTTAATTAATTTTTAAAAACTTTATTATTAAATAAAGTCTATACTTTATTCTAGAATTAGTTAATTTTAAAATATTTAATAATTAAATATATATATATATAGAGTAGAGAGTATATAATAAATAATTAAATTAAATTTAAATATACACTAGCTTAAAGTCTAAAAATATAGTAAAATTAACTAAAATATAATAAAAACTATATTTATATATATATAGAAAATATATATTTTATAGCTTTCTAGCTATTCTATTTTTAAAGCTTATTATAGCTATTATAGTCCTATAGCTTTACTAGCTATGCCTATATTCTAAATATTATAGCTATATACTTATATTACTATATTTAGGCAGAATATCTTTTCTCTATAGGTATAACAATGCTAACTGCAGCATATCTAATCCACTGGCTATCAGTTGCCTGGTTCTCTAACAATATACTTATTATATAATAACTTAAATTATTGATTTTAATATATAGCTTGCTAAGATAATCTGACACACAAGTTATTCACGTGGCTTGCAGCTGTAATAAAAATAAATAAATAAATACCTAAAATAATAGATAAAAAGATAATTAAAAAGATAAAGTACTTATTATATCTAGCAAGTACTGGTTATTTATATAATACATATAAACTATACAGCCTTTTAGATTTAATAACTATAAATCTTTTTTTAAAAACAGCAGCTTCAAAGTCTTTTAATAATATATATAAATATTAGTCATATAAATATTTTAATTAGCTTTTATTAAATATATAGTGATTAAATTTCTATATTTCATCAATGAGTCAAAGTACTGGCTATACATGTATATTTTTTTACACTAATTCCATTTACCTACACAAGATCCTGTGATCTCACAGCTCGCGCGCGGTCCTTCCAAAAGGGGCTTAAACTACAGGAACTCTGCTGACCTAGTAGTCAGAGATGGGTACTACCATGGCTGCGATTCATTTCCTAGCTCAGCATCATAAAAAAAGCTGGAAGACATCTGATTGTAACCCCATATAATACATTGTTAATATTAATAACCAGTGGAAACAAATATTTTGGACCATAACACCCAATATAACCCAATGAATGGTAGCCACTGCTTTATTTCTTCTTCTTAGCTGACCTTGATTCTACAAATGCAGTTAGAAAGAAGCTGGGATATAGTTATTTAATTTTGGTATATTGGGTGAACCTTACCTGCAGCAGTCCTCTTCTTTTTTGGCCTACCCTTCCCTCGCAGCTTCGCACTAGATGGCGGTGAGTAACACACCCAAAGGTACCACGACGGAGTCCATACATTTGAATAGCCTCCTCTCGATCATCCTCGGCCTCATCGAAAGTCGTCAAGCCAACTGAGCTACAGGTATTCTGTAAATCCCGAAAGGATACGGATTTCTTTGGGTACCATGATGCGAGTGTCGGCCCTCGTAGCCGTTGACGTAATATTTTATTTCCGAGTCGTAGCCTTTGAGGGTTGAAGTTAAGTGAAAAGACGTGGCACTGGACCTGTTCATCACAGAAATATTAGTGGAAGCTGAGATCTAAAATATAGAATCATCGGCGCTGATATATAATACCTTAACCAGGTCCAGAATTCGGTTGTACGGTGCTGCCATTTCAATAACAAGGGAGGTGTCAGGGTAAACGAAAGAACTATCGAAACACTGTCGTGTTGGGATCAGACATCGGGATTGGTGAAAGTTCCGCAAATATCACGTGACACAACCGGAATATCTAGCGGTAGGCGCGTTTCTTGTTTCTCTCAAGCCGCACTCCGGATATACTAAATGGATCGAAAGAGAAAGTCTGTCTTCGTGGCAAATATTGATGATGGTACAGGGCCGCCAAGTGCTAAGGTATACCCCCCTTTATTCAACTACTCTTTGTTCCCTAAATCACTGATATGGTATAAAAAGATCCATCGCCATGAGTCCAGCCTATATAAACCATCTACAGATACAAATTCTTCAAATAAAAGCACTCTTGAACTCTTAACGCAGTTGGTCAATGAAATCATAGAGAGTTCTCCAAAAGCTAGCAATCCTTTCGATGCTCACGTTGTAAGCGCTGCAAAAGAGTTTAACCATGCTTTAAGCCAAGTACTGCCATACAAATCAGGGCTTGAAAATCCCATTACATTGTCATTGGAGAGAGTGAGGGATTGCAATGGTGGTATTCTGCCTCGGCTACCTTCTATCCCAGACAGACAACTTGAAAAAGCAGTTTTTACACATCCCGGAGTGAGCAGCGATCCCAGAACAAATTATGACAGACTTGAGGTACTTGGTGATGCATATATAGAACTTATTGCAACAAGGCTCATATGCAATAAGTTTCAGGATATACCCTCAGGTCGGATATCACAAATCAGGGAACGTTTAGTGAAGAATGAGACACTCTCTGAATATGCAACGCAGTACGGCCTGGATACCAGAGCTTCGGTACCCCAGGATCATTTAAATCAACCGAAAAGATGGATCAAGACGAGAGGTGATATATTTGAGGCCTATGTTGCGGCAGTTATCCTGTCCCAAGCAAATGGATACTCCATCGCAGAGGACTGGCTATCACAGCTTTGGTCGCCGAAACTCGAGCGTATTCAACCTTCTGAGTCATCGCTCAATGCCAAAGAGACTCTTGCGAAAAAAATAATGGGAAAGGGAGTCAAACTGCGGTATATTGATGAGCAACCCCCACTCCAACACGAAAGAGGGGAGCAAGTATTCTTCATTGGGGTATATCTAACAGGCTGGGGGTGGGACAACAAGCACTTAGGGTCAGGTCAAGGCCCAAACAAAACAATTGCTGGTCACAGGGCCGCCCAACAGGCCTTAGAGAACAGTGGACTAATCAATGAAATTGTTAAGGTGAAGAGAAAGACATGAAGCTCGAGGAGCATCATTATCATACAAATAAGATCTAATACGTGATTCATTACATTTTTTTTTGCCTGTAATAGTGATAGGAATAAAGGAATCAAGACTCTGAACAATAATATCATACAAAGATGGATAGTGCTGTCTCCTTTTTCTATAGGCGCTAAATATATATGATTTGATGCCATATTCTCTTTCAAAATGGCAATATCAAACTCTGCACACTGGAAACTACCAGCGTTTCTTCGCCCTACTCCCAGAGATAGGAATCAGAATGACCATTTGTCCCCACTAACAAAGCAACACTAATTCTAATATGGAAGGCGGAGTGCCGTAACACCCGTCGACAGACTTTATTACTTGTGAAAAGTTGGCACCAACCAATATAAAATACTTAGGTCGCTATATTCTCTTTGGAGTTTTTGCATTTCATTGTACTGTCAGCTACAGTGGGCCTTAACTACACATATCTTGGAACTAATTTCCCAACGATTCCAACCCCAAATCATCATGGATTGGGATCGCTCAAGACGGTTCGCTATTCCCCAGCGTCATCACTACCCAAGCCTGCAATGTTCTATTAAAGTCTCTTATCTAATTGATACTTTGGCCGCAGATTTGACGATCATCGTGGTGGCGAGAGCTATCGCCCAGGAAATTCTCGGGGTTATATTCGTCGCAGCAGATCACCTCCACGAATTCGTTCTCCTCGCCTAGTCGCTGACACGTGGGTTCCCTCAACAGCTCGCACGTATGGACGCACCAGGAGTCGATCACCTCCCCCTTTCAGACGCCGCTCTTCGCGAAGCCCCTCTTTCTACAGTAGAGATGGTGGCCCTAGCTCATACTCAAAACCATATTCCTCTCCCCGAAGATTTTCGCCTCGTCGGGATGGGAGACCTAGATCCCCAACTCAGCCACCTAGGCGTCCACGGTCACCTTATAACGAAGACCGTCCTCGCGATATAGCCTGGGGCCAGAGCACCACCCGTCCCCGTGATGCTTCTCCATCAGGCCGGGATAGCGGATATCTCAAAAGAGAACGCCATCTACAACAAGGTACTGACAAATACCCCAAATCTCGCTCACCCCCACGGCAAGGACCATTGCGTGAAGATGAATTGAGATTATCAGCAATTCCTCGCACCCGGAGTCCTTTTTACGGCGGGCGGAGAGAACGCCATAAAGAGTGGCTTCCAGGGACGAGACGACGGTCACCATCCCCAAGGGGTATGTTGCCCAAGCGAACTTCTGCTCCCGGTTCCATTTCCAATTCGAGACGGTCTTCTCCTCTTCCGGATCGGGGTAGTGCTGCTTCGGCCGACATTAGAGATCGATCACCAGGTGTCAAACAGATTCCTTCCCGCTGTGTATCTCGAGACTCGGATCGTTCCTCGTACCAAGACGAACGTATGAAACTCAAGTCCGATCAGCCCAAAGGGGGCAGCAAGTCTCCCGTCTCAAAAAGTATATCAAGACAGGATGATCCTATATCCGAAGTCCAAGGGAAAAGCCCTTTTCCGTCTAATCATACACAAAGCGGGGTTATTCCAAGCCAACCGAAGGCGTATGCTGCAAGCAACCAACTGTATCAACCTGGGCCCCCTCATGGCCCGAAGACCCTATCATCCCAGAATCGAGCTTCTAATATATCCCTTTTGTCAGCCCCAACCCGACCTCGCGGCGGCTCAACTTTTAAAGAAGGCGGCTGGACAGGGACGCCCACTCGTCGTGGCCCGGTGCCTATTGGAGCACATGGAACTCCCGTTGGCCCACGAAACAGCCATATCCCCGCTGCTCCTGCTGCTGATACTCATCGCCACCACTCCTCCTACCGACATAACAGTGTTGCAGGGGCCTCTTACCCTCCTACCCCGAAGCATACCAATCATCTCATAGGCCTCCGTTCCATTATTTCGGGTGGTAAGCTTCTCCCATCCGGATTAGATGCTACAGCAGAGAAGCGTATTTCTCAGCTTGATCTGGACAAAGATCGAATTTTTGAGCAGATTGCCGCCAGTCAAAGATTGAAACATGCCTGTATTAGGGATTGGGATAAATCAGATAGAGAAAGCTCTATCTGTGCTTTAAAAAGTGAGTTGGCTGAAGGTCATTTACAGTGTATAACAGAGAGTACCGATACTCGGACAACGTTTTAAAGCAATTATCTTAATGAAAGCTGAGCGAACATTAATAATGACTAATTCATTTGCAATGCCTTGATGAATATTGTGATAGATATAAGTATTCACCCAACTGTTGGCGGTTTTTTTTTGAGGAAAATGACTTCGGAGTCAGGCTGGGATTGATCTGGAGTTAACAATAAGATTTAAGAGCTGTGGAGTACTAACCTCATCTTTGGGCCAAGTGCACCTGCGCTAGTCCATAAATTACGCGTATGGGTGGGGCGCACCCTGCCGCGCATCCTTCAGGCTTCGTGTCAACATGAATTATTGGCATTATTTGATGAGGAATCTGGAACATTTGAAATCCCTTGAATATACCTAGATAGGTATGAAGCACTACCATGTAAACACAAATGAATGAACTGACACAGAAATTTTACAGGACATTAAAATTAGGACCTTGAATCTTTTCTTCATCATTTCCAGACCTTTTTATCTTCACCATTTGCTTCGCAGGTCCAGCTTTCCATAATTTCTTCGCATTGCGCAGCATCAAAATAATTGATAACACATGATGAATATCTTCCGGTTGTTTGGTGAGCATGTTCTATGACGCTTATATAGAGAACACCACAATAACCATTACAATAGCCGACTTTTCCCACCTGGCCTCTATTTTCATTCTATTGCAGAAGATGAAATCTACAAGCGTACGGTGCCTACCTACAATTCGTCATCTTTGCTTCTAACACTGGACTCTAGAGCTGCTCAGGACTATCATTCAAGTCACAGGTACTTTATCTGATGGTATTTGTGACTCGCTATCTTGGTGAGCAAGTGTTATCCTGTTGCATATCTATTATTAGAACTAACGGCGATACTGCTCAGATCTTTTTTGGGCTTTTACAGAATCTTTATACAACTCAACATTCAAAATTTTGTTCATTGGCTCATCGGCTTATATTATCTACTTAATGCTACATGATTACAAACCTACACATGACCCCAATATCGATACGTTTAAAGTGCAATACCTACTTGCGTTCAGTGCGATTTTGGCTCTTCTCTTTCCCCACGACTACGGCATATCGGAGGCTAGTTTTCTGCCCACTTCCCCCCTTGAACAAGAATCACCTCAATGCTAACTGCAAACAGATCCTCTGGACATTTTCCATCTGGCTTGAGTCCGTTGCAATTCTTCCACAGCTATTCATGCTTCAACGAACTGGGGAGGCGGATACTATAACAACGCACTATCTGTTCGCCCTGGGGTTATATCGGGCATTCTATATCCCTAACTGGATTTACCGTTATTTCACGATGGGCTACTTTCACCCGATTCCTGTTATTGCGGGCATTGTTCAGACACTCCTGTATTCGGATTTCTTCTACATATATTATACGAAGTAAGCCAACCCTCTCCAATGTGTTTTACATATAATTTCTGAACGGAACTAGGGTCATGAAGGGCAAAAGATTCTCGCTTCCAGTCTAAAAGACAGTTTGCTTTCTGTGGTCGCTTGGCGAAACGGACAATGGTTCAACACAGAACATGTCTCGAAGTAGCACCCTGAATTCTAATTGTTGTGTGGGGATTTTCCTTTACCAATCGACTCTATTCACGCAGAGACAACCGGATCTATTCCCAGCTCACTCAATTCTTCCGTTCCTACATGAATGCTTTTCCCAGAGTAGACCCGATGAATATTATCCAGCTCAACAGCACCCATGAAACGTTAAGAGGTGAGATCAGGTTTGGAATTCACCTCGTTCTATTTTCAAATTATCCACAATAAGACATCGATGGCACCAAGCTTTCATTATAACTACCCTATTCTGTGAAACACTGTACTTAAAAATGTATTGACAACCAAACTGATAGATGTATAACGTCGAATCTCGTTACTTAAGACTGTTCGACAGGGTCACTTAAATACCGATCATAATGTAATGTGTTCCAAAGGTATAGCAGTCTGGATGGTTGAGGTAATGGCCCAAAATAACATAGTCAACCGGATCAGTTTTCGAACAATAACCCTGAGCTTTTGATACTGGCCTCTAGAAGCTCCGGTGGCTGGATGGTCCATGTGCTGGGGCGTAACCTGTGCCGTAGCCCACTGGTAAGGGTGGTACAGGCAAATCTCCATGGAATGCGTCGAGTGTTGTGGAAATAGGACCTGAGATATGGCTAATTGGACCCCCGCCGAGAGACCCTGCTGCCCCCGAATTCAGTATTGACTGCCGCCGAGGTTTGCGTTGGCTCTCCACCCAGTTATTATGCTGGTTGAAGTAGTCAATCTGTGATCTCTCTAGTTGCATTGAGCCATTCAGAGCAGACTGCCGCCTCGAAATCGGCGGCGATGGGAGCTTCGGTGACCTTGATGATAACACTTCCAAACGCGGAGAGCTTCTTCTCGAACTAGGAGGCGTTAAACGTGCTCCCCCGCGGCGGACTTGACAAGTCGGACAAATTTTAACAAATCGGGATATCAGTTCCTTCGGAACCCTTTCCGAAACGAGAGAGAAGGCGTCAACAATTATTCACTGTTGTATTTTTTGGAAAGGCACAGCACAAAATTTAAGGGCCTGTTAAAATTACCTACCATGAGTATATTTGTCGAACCTGAGCTGATGTTTTGTCTCTCCCACCATGCTGGCATTGTTGGTGCGCTTTGGTGAGTATCTTGAATAACTTCTCGCGAATGGCAACCGGCTTCCCTTCATGACAGATCATCCTCGGACCCTTTGATATGGTAACTCAACTATTAGTATGCATTTTCTTTCATTTAAGGACTTCAGGACGGACATCTGAATTTCCAGCCCCGACTGCTTGGAGTTTAAACATTTTCTTGACCCAAAACCTAATTGAGAATCTTTAGCTATGTCATATCCTTAATTCTTTGGGTCTGGAGTTACTTAGGCCCAAAGGAAGTGGGGGGGGGGGTGGAATAAGACCACGTGCATACCTAAATTGAGCTGATTCTATAGCTGTATCTTTAGGGTCTATCAAGACTGTTCTGATGTTCCGCGCTCTCTTGGCATGAATCAAGGCTTTATCTTGCTTCTTCACAGACAGATCATCGACGTAACTGTTATGGCCGTGGTATAAGCCTTCTGATTTACTGGAAAAAGAGGGTGCATAGTATTTCAAGAGCTATTACCTTTTCACCAATTGATCGAATTCATTTACATTCGGGAAGCCTTCCAGGGGCGGCATTATTGGCTCTGATAGCATCGTATTCTCGTTTCTGGAATCCTGGCTTTCGAGATCCATTTCGCCTAGAGTTTCTTGGAGAGGTAAGTAACTTGGAGACTGGAGATAGCGGGGATGAGGCATGCATTGTGTCGATTGATGGTGCAGAGATATATGGTCTGGTATCGAGGGAATGGGATTTGCCGGTGAGTGGTGTGAAAAGCTCGAGTGGTTATAAGGTAGGCTGAACTGGGGCGCGAACGAGTTGAAGGGCTGCTGAGAAAAGTGGTACGAGCATGCGTCGTTTACGCCAAGGTCATGACTATCCCCATGGTTGCATGGAACAGGTAAGGAGTTTATGATGTAGCTTTCACGCTCGTCATGGCTACGCCTTCCAAAACCACTCATGATGAGATTGATGGCAGCTGGTTTCTTTCTATCTGGGGTTTCAAGACATTCACCGAAATAGATCCGATTCGGTTTCGTTGATTGAATGGTGCGTCTGTATGCAATCCTGTCTGAATCGATATTGAAACCCAAAACAAGCCCAGTATCGCGGCGGAGAGGTACCAAAGTCTTATTGCGATTGAATACTTGTGGTATTCCGGGATTTCTCCCAGAAGGGAATGGATTTAACTGAATTTTTGGCAGGTGACTTCAATAGGAAGAAAGCGTGAGAGGACAAGAGAAGAAAAAGAGAGAGGGACCTAAGATATTTAAGAAGAGAAGTAGATTGATATCTTGCTTTCGCTTGTTTCTGATTAATAATGTCCAGGTACTGATGATAGGGTACAGAATTGAATTTAAATGAATGAATATGTCCCCTACAAGTTCAAACTGGAGCGTTCGGGTATAATATGCTGCTGTAATATGCATGGACCATGACACCCTGCCTATCCAGGATGCAAGGTAACCATGAAGAAGTTTGTGTGTAGGAAAACAGAGGAAACAGGAGAAAACCCGGGACGGGAAACAGACAAGCAGTTTTCACTTCCTCCCACTTGAGGTGGAAGCAAATGAACGACGAGAAAAGAGTTTTTTTTTTTAAAAAAAAAGGAGAGCGAGGTAGGTGCGAATGAATTATGCGAGGGGAAACAGAGCTCAAGGGCAAACAATAGAACGAAGATAGCAGCAAGAAAGGCTCTGGAAGGTCCTCTGTGAGAAGAGTAAGTACAACCCAAGCAAGCTGCAGGAATAGTGGAAAGCAACTAAGGCGTTAATGAAACCGACAAGGATCAAGCATCAAGAACAATAATAAATGCAGAAGAGAGGGGTTGGGGAGGAAAAACCAGCAGAAAAAGCAAAGGCCTCATTGGCCTTGCAGCAGCCATCACCTGGCTGGCCCGAGGATAGGCTATTTGTGAGTTAGTAGGGAGAATGTAGTAATAGGTTAGGTACCCAGTGAGTACCTCACCTGTGTCTACGAACTGATCTCGAAGGGAGGCTCTGGATGGGCATCCTGATACACTAGATGAGCCTTCCATTAATATGCCTCATGCATTGTTGCCATTTAATCAAAGGAGGCAAAAATAATGGCTAACTGAATAGTTGCTCAGGTGCCATATATTAAAACGGTGACTACTGTTCTTCCATTGCTTGCCCTTTTCCGTGTGCTAATAGAGCTGATCTTGAGAGAGAAAAATTAGGGTACCTGCTGATCATGACAAGAGGGTTATTGGCAAAGGTGGGTGAATGTATTGGGGAAATTAGCCAAGCATGATTCAATTATCAAGATCGTCTGTCCATATGTCAAACTATCAATGGGAAGGACTCCTTTCCTGTCACCGCTTACTTCAACAAATGGAGACAAAGACATACATTAATAATGGTACCCAGAGCAGCATACCTGGGCACTGCAGGCCGACAGCGTAATACCTGATCCGGCTTGCAGATAACACACATGCTCATTCGAGATGGGATCCTGCTTTCCTCTGGATCAATTTTCTACCCGAATGGCCCGGGTAGAAGTATATATGTCCAGGGAGGCAGAGCTTGATGGGAGTCAGTATCTGACATGATTTCCAGTCTAAAGAACTTCTCGATCTTTCCTTCGCTTTCCTATTACTAAACTATCCTATCTGCACTTGAGCTAAAATTCGAGAAACTTGCCAGCAAAGGGAACTTAATTTTTTTTTTTGCTTCTGCAGGTGGTGCCCTAAGTCCCACTCAGCAAAAAACTCCTGGATGCGCTAGCAGGGAGTTGGGATTGGAGGAAAGAAGCCACAGGCCCATGTCATTGGGTGGAAAGCTAAATTCAACGATCCATCGTATAATTTTGATCCCAGCGGGCATTATTGACAGCACCGTGACACCCAAACAAAGACCCTGCCATCCACCCTCCTCCTTTTCATCATTCGAGATCTAAATGATTTTCTCCACGAAGCCTCCGGAGACGTAAAATATCGGACGGAAAATGCAGGTTACCTAGATAAATGGCTCCCTCATGGATAATACGGCAGCCGTCTTTTCGTTCTCGTCCTGACAGTAGCATGTCCTAGGTTTCGAGGGAGTTAAAACTTTGGATGCTGAGTCACAGATCTGGTTTCGAGTGATGGATAGATGCCTCGGAAGGTAAAATATCTTAGTAAAGAGTATACAACGTTATAAATCCGCGATGGCACTCATTGGGCGTCGTCTCCTCTCCAAAACCGGGACTTCCTCACTTACCAGGATTACCTCTGACTGTGCTTACTTTTTGACAAAATCTGTTCGATGTAACACTTTTTATCAACTATAGCCTTGCTTCCTTTTAGCCACCCCGAATGATTCCTTGTGTCTTGCCTTGAGAGCTAGCAGTAGGGAAGGAATGGCTCCCACTAGATGTAGGCCACATCGAGGGAACTTTTTGAGTGGTCATTGTGTCAGGAATCATCCCGGCTATTGTTTTCACATTGCATTATCTGGAGTCATCAGCTTTGCTCTGCAGGGTAAAGAGCAGCCAGCTCCTGTCCATGCCGCCGTTGACATGGTGGACTCCAATAATACCTACGTGTCTGGCTTTACCCTCCAGCGAGGAATTATATTTTGTATACTACAGTACATATTTGATATCTCCTTCCAAGGTGGGCCCCAGGTTTAGGAAGAAGAGAAAGCCATACACCTACATTTATATAATGCTAAGTCAATAGGGCCCATAGTTTCACCCTCAGCCCTTCCAGAGTAGATTCCATCACCGTCATCTTACTGTTGGTCTTCTTCATATGTTGATGACCCAGTCACGGCGTTCTTATTGACCCTACAGCTATGTCACTCGTCAACCATGTCATTGTTGAGATCCAGGAGAGGAAAGCAGTTTACCCAGTAACAAAGCTCTCGCTAGGATAAAGATGGAATCTTGCTGGGTGGTTGCTTGTATGTTACTTGCTCCAGGTGGTTCCGAGTGGGAACCCAAACCGCTGCTGTGAATGGTAGTACCCATGCACGCCGTGGTCCCGGATGCATATCTTCGTGCCTACTTACATGCATATATATACGAAAATACCGAGAGGTCGTGGTAGACCGCTAGATCGGGATGATTCACCTCTCGGGATTCGTTGCTCTGGTTGGAAAAGTTTCTCTGCCTCCCCCCCTTTTTTTTCAAACCTTTCCCAGCCTTATTTTTTTTGAAAAAAAAAAAGCCTTTCCATGGAGCTCTTGAGAACGCCAAAGAAAGAGAAAAGAAGGGAAAAAAAGTAAAAAAGCCACTAGCGAGGAGACTGTGACATCAAACATCGGCTTAACTCGAGAGCAAGGGCCAATGATCCCCAATCTCCCCTGCCCCAGAACCAGCTTCCTCGTTATACGTTCCTGCTGAAAACAAAGAGGTCGAAGAGAGTGAGTGCGTGGACGAGGCGTGCTCTCATACCCGGACAGTGATCGGACCGGGGCTAAATTCCCTACTAGGTCCCTACTAGTAGTTCCCTCCAAGCATAGTTAGTCAGTATCCAGGAAGCTATCTAGGTCGGTAGGGATCAGGCTGATCTTACGGATACATGATGATATGATAATAACATACTCTCTCCCCCTAGCCCCTTGCCTTCAAGCCTCTGCAAGCTCTCACTCATAATCTGAGTGTATATAGGATGTTGAATCACTTCTCGTGATTGGTCTGGGACCAGGTTCCTTGTTGCAAGCTACCTAACTTACGAGTCCCAAATAACTCCATGTCACAGGATGGAAACCGAAGCGGACCAAGCAGGAATGAGTCGGAGTTTACTGAATTAAGTCCATTTTGATTTATTGGCGTGCTGTCTTTAATAGACGCCCTGAAGGCTCCTGCAAGAGAGAACACGGAACATGCTCTCATCGGACCTTGTTTCAAGAAGATACGACCCGTGACGATGGCCTTATAGTTTCAAATTATAAACACATGTTGCTTCTCTAATATGGTAACCTCTATTATCATTAATTTATACGGAAGAAGTATCCATTAATCACGCAAGTAAAAAAGGATCATATAATAATTACTTCATGGTCGTTAAATTCTGGGCCACCACAATAATCGAAAGCTTGCCGCGTAGCCACACATTAGAATCAGAACATATCAATCAATAGGAGAAGCTCCAGTATATCCATGGGTATCATCACTGTTTCCAATCGCATCCCACCTTCTCCGTAACCAGAGAAAAAATCATG
Source organism: Aspergillus conjunctus (assembly GCA_027569095.1). Classification (NCBI taxonomy): domain Eukaryota; kingdom Fungi; phylum Ascomycota; class Eurotiomycetes; order Eurotiales; family Aspergillaceae; genus Aspergillus; species Aspergillus conjunctus. The sequence goes on along the minus strand of JAPDEL010000038.1, from coordinate 30,897 downwards.
CATTTTGGAGCTCCAGAGCCCCAAGAGGATTGTTAAACCTTACCAAATCCCGGATAGCCCACCTCCAACCAGCTTCGAAGCCCGCATGATCATGGCCAATCCATTTGTCGACCTTGCGTTTCCATTTTTCTTCTTCGGTATGCTGGCGTCTAATGAACTCCGGGCCAACATCAAACTCTTCGGTAATAGGCCATTCATCCGACGAATCCTCGCAGCTCCGGTCCTCCCCGCTTGCTGTGATGTCAATGTCATCATAGGTACCAGGTGCCCGCCGGCTCGAGAGGCCGCTTGTTTCTTTCAAGTCTGCAAGGCTGGAGAAGACATCGTCTTCGTCCTGAACTGCAATAACCCGGTCCGTCCCATGCTGTGAGGGCGCTAGCTTAAGCCAACACATGCGATGTGGATCAAATACCATCCCGCCAACTACCTGCACATTTTGCATCACGCCTACATTGGTGATGAGAGCGGGCGAGGGTTTTGGAGACTTGGGCGAGGTAGTGTCAAACCCATGAACGAAGTTTTCGTTCCCCTCCCAACGGAAAGAAGCAGGGTTGTAATGCATACCGTTTACGGCTAGACTGTGTCAGCTCAGGGGTTCCTATCACAGAGGTGAAACAAACTTACACTTGGGTTCCTGTACACCTGCACCAATGGGTTTGATTAAATGCGGCCTAGACCCAGGGGCGGATATGGATTTGCTCTTCCTGCTTCTCACGGTCGCCGAGCCCGACGGCACTCGCGAGGTGTTCGGAGATTTCCAATTTGAGCTGAGGGGAGCAAGGGGGTTGCTTTCACGGCTTTTCGAGTTTGACGTCATGGATGCGATGCGTTGTTCTCTTGCATTCCTTGATGCATTGGTATCCCGTGCGAATCTCGGGGTAAAATTATGCAATTGAAGGGAGGTACTTGATGGCGGTACCTGCTGAGTTGTCGAATCTTCTAGTTTCGAGGGTATCGGGTGACTCTGGCTCAGCCTGTTCCTTAGGGATCGAGGGGCGCCACGGCCACTGGGCTGTTTTACGAATTTGCTCTCCGCTACGTAAGATGTAGGTAAATCGTCGAATGAAGCCAGCTCAGAGCCATCACCGAAATTTCGACGGCGTGTGGGTCGGGTAAGGGTTCGTTTGGGGGTCCCGCCCAATGTTTCTGGAGTTGTCTCGCGACAAGTGTTGCCTGTGATCTCATGGCGACTTGACCGGGGAAGTCGAGTAATTGACCCCTGGGAGCCAAATGTGTCACTCGTTCCATCCGAGCTTGTACGGCGAGAGTATCGGTAGCTTTTGACGCTAGCATGATGAGATTGTTTTTCGGAAGCCCCTGGTGGTAGGAAGGGCGTTTGAGGTTTACGGCCCGATGGCCTTAATTCGGCTCTTGCGCGATCGACAGCGGTCCAGAACCGGCTGCTTGGGGGAGAGGTCAAACCTGGGCTAGTGTGGTGTAGAGTCTCCGATGAAGATGACGGCGGTGTGACTTGCTGCGTATTCCGCATTGACGGTAGTGATCCTTTCGGCTTCAAGAGCTGTCTGCTAGTAGCAAGACGCTCGCTAAAAGATGAGTCGGAAATGCGGGTCCCTACTAAGCGCCGATTTGGTGTGAAGGGAATTGGGGATAAGGTTGCGGACCCAGATGCAGGGAGACTAGACACTGAGGAGTGTGACACATGGCCACCACCACGACGCTGGAATGTACCGAACTTAGAGAGCGGAGCACCGCTCTCAGAAACAGTTTCTAGATGTGTTGAGTGAGGGCGATCATGAGAGGAAAGGCGTGGAATTCGCGTCTTTGGAGAAACTGGCCCGTTGGTGAAGGTTAGGGTAGTTGAACGCCGTGCCGGGCTTCCCAGTGGATCCATCTTGCATTTGATATTCGGATTGACGGAAGGCCCTCTTGGGTTAAACGCGTCGCCGTCTCGGATTTCAAGGTCGGAGAAGAACTCATCGGCACTGAGCTGCTCTTCAGCTCCTTTGATTGATTCAGACAGGCTTGTTTCTGCGTGGCTTGATTTCGTTCTTCTTTCCAGACATGCCTCGAGATTTAGAGGACCCTCAGGGATAACTAGTCCATCTAGCCCCTCATCATCACTCTCACCAGTCAAATAACTTGAAGCGCTCGGGCTGACAATCGATACCGACGAGCTTGGGTTTGACCGATGGTCTCTTGTAGTGCCTCCAAAGCGGATGCCAATGCTCCCCTCCGACCAATCTACATCAAACTCGTCAGGTGTAGGGCTAGAAGCCCTTGCGGTCGCTTGGCGACGACTAAGTTGGAGCAGGTCATCATCCTCTGGTAACTCAAAATCATTTTCGAAATCCTCAGTTGCGGCAGTCTCTTTATGGGCTCCGGGCTGGCTAACAATCGACGGCCGTTGTAAGGACTGAGGCTTGGCTACTTTGATTGTGGGGACATCTTGGGTATCATCCAAATCACTGTCACGAAAGCTCTCCAAAAAGGCGGGTGTTGGAACTTTGAGTGCTTCATCTCTGAAAGGCGAAGATAATGATTTCACAGGGCTAGATGTAGAACAGCTAGTGACCTTACCGAGGTCCAGATCACTACTGCCGTTTTCGACTGCCAGAAGTGATTCGGGGAAGGACAAGTCTCGGGGCCTCTTCAGCTCCAGCACCCCATCAGGTCCTGGAAGTTCCACATCCTCGGACCAATCATCAATGAAGTCTCTCTTTGTTTTCCTCCTTCCTAGGCGTTTAATGGTGCCTCCGATAAGGGCGGATCTGGGAACATTTGTCGGAAGAGGGATTCCCGCGTTTTTGGCAGACAATAGAGCGTCCTCATTCACGGTTTCATCGTCGTCCAGCAGCTGAACTTGCCAGTCTTCGTCGCCGCCTGCATTGGAGTCAAGATCGGAGCGTGCGGAGCGGCGGGAGGATATGGAATCCCGATGCCCAGACCGACGGACGGACGAATTTGTCACAGAGGTAGCGGTGGAGGCGGCGCGTAAATGGATATCTTCGTAACATTGCAGTTCATCATCGTCGTCCCAACATTCAATTGTCCCTTCGTTATGCCGTACTTCCAGGGTCAACGGCGCCATATTAATTTGCTGGACACCGCAAAGGATGATAACATGTATTCAGAAAAGGGGGCTATACACGGGACTGTCGGTAAATTTTTAGATGATATGTTCACGACACTCTGGCACTGATCGTGAGCTGGCATAAAAATAGAACGTCATCACGGGTTGGCAGATGGCAGATTCGGTTGGTAATATGATATTATATCAACACAGGGGATGTACCGGAGATCTAATGGGTTAGACAAGGATGGATGTAATTCTGGGCTAGGAGGCCTCCGATATTTGAGGAATAATGACGATAGCTAGTGTTGCCGACAGGTACGAGAGGGAATATTTCACGCTGGGTGGTATGATGTCAATAGTAAAACGGGATTAAGCTGGATGGGATCCGAGAAACACGAGCTTAAATATCAGCTGAGTTTCGTCTGAAGACTCGTGTGTCGTGTGAGGGGGGTGGCTGGCAGGATTCCCACAGGAGGAGGGAAAGAACGCTCTCAATATGTAGGCCAGTGCACACAGATGACGCCCATAACTATTGCTCGAAGTCGTCAACTATGGCCAATAATATGAGGCGCGGATGAGAAAGCAAATAGAAAGAAAAGACAGGGAAAAGCAGGCCAACTTACCCGTCGTATTACTACGGCCTTGATGTAATATTTGTTGATGCTTTTTTCAGCAGCTGCATCTCCAGGAGTCGATGGTTTGGAGAGTTGCGGCGCGCACCCACTAGTCTCATAGTTTCATCACTAGTGCTGCCAACCAGTGGTTGCTCGGATGTTTACCCGTAGAATTAAGGATCCACCCAATTGTTGGATACATCGCACTGAGTGAGGTGTCTCCTTGAATATTCGAGTCCTCTAATTGCCTGCTGTCGTGGGTAACCGATTTATGGGGGACCTTTCCTACTGGTCATATTGTGACTTACTTCTGATCGGTTACGAGGTAGATCTATGGATGTGGACTCGCTTGAACTCGTGGAGAACACCGAATCCTGTTTCAGCTGTCTCGATTCGGTATACTAAAGCTGACAAGTAGTATTTATTCCCCACGGATGAGGTTTAAAAACAAGAGTTAAGGAGCTGCTTTGGTCCAGCTGCTGAAAGATACGATGCCACACACCTAGGTACTCCTAACCGCCAGCGCAGTATTCCTATTAGGTATGGAGTGCTCACTCTTAGGCACAACTGTAACCCGATAGTGGCCAAGGCCTCTCTGTATGTGGAATGAGTTGCCGGAATGTGTTGTACAAGCTGATGGGGCAAGTATTTTCCCAAAGAAAGATTAGGCCTTTATCTTTTATGATGCTGGTTGAAACACCTTTTTTATTGTTCGGAGAATAACAACCACTGTGGACGAGCGCCAAGACCGATAAGGCTACAGCAGGCACCAGTCCCGATGATGAAGAGCGTGATTGTTTGTACCAAGGTACCGACTGGACCTCAGGATGAACGCCATACCAACTCCTTTCAACACACACTCAGTGAATTTTTTTCACCATGACTGATACTAGAAATAGCTCATCTCCTCGGGTCGTCCAAATTCGAAGATCTGACGAGGCCGAGTCTTTTGTTTTACTTCATGTTTCCCGCTCCGATTCCAAGCCTCTGGAATTGAGTCTCGCTGCGACTGAAGGGGAGTGCCCGTATGCTGCAACCGGTATGATACCTCATATTCAACCCAATGCATTCTTTTGGCTTCTGGTTTCCCCCCATACTCACGGCTTAGCTAGTGCGGCAGTCGCAACTGAAGAATCTCCGGGCAAAAAACTACCAAGGCAGCGACGACGAGTGGAGAGATACTCTACTACATATTTTTGGACTTCTGGAAGAATCAGCGAGAAAACCGGACTTCCTAATTGGAATTGAGTTGTCAGCTAGCATAAGCGGGTTAGGAGAGGGGGACAAAGAGATTGTTATTACAATACGAAAGAGGATACAGGCCATCACAGTAGGCGTTTCGCATGTGATTGATCTCAAGGTGATTTTCTGACAATCCACTAGCAAAGGCTTGGCTCTATAACCCTCAAGCAGGATGATGAACAGGCTATCGAGCTCTTCGAGTGGTCGAGTATCGCTATTGCGCGGGCAGATTCACTAGAGCGGCTCCTGGATTCATTACTCGATCGCTATCGCACCGCTGAGGATACTATCAGCTCCCTTAACAAGCAGCTCGAGGAGCTCATCAGCTCAAAAAGTCGGCACGAGGAGCAAATGATGGCTGATTTTGTTCAGTTATTGAATGAGAAAAAGCTCAAGATTCGTAATCAACAGCGCCTGCTGGCTTCTGCGAAAGTAGATACCGAAAAGCGTAAGTCGCACTCGCTACATGGTAACTGTGCCTTTTCTGACATATTTTGCAGTCGTCGAAATTCAGGAAACAGTCCCGTCTGATCGGAGTAAGCCGAGCGCCAAGAGCAGAGGCTCAAAGCGGTCTGCTCGAGACGTTGTCCAGGAAGAGGATAATAGGGACGATGGATTTGAGAAAATGGACGTCGATAAGTCCCGAAACCAAGCTCACAATGATGAGGGCGAGGAAACAGATTATGGAGGACACTCAACACCACCTGGGGGCGATACCACTTCTGACGGTGAAGATTCTGAACCGTCAGCAGTACAGTCAAGAGTAGACAAAAAGGAGGAATCCAAGCCGTCTAGTCGCGCCGCACCAAGCGCTCCTCCACCTAGGAGGGAACTGCCTTTCGCACGAAGAGCAACAAAGCAGGCGGAGAGTAAACAATCACCACCGGAACCGCAAGATTCTGCAGGTGAGACGGATGATGATGAATTATAGTTAGTATCTAGTATACAAATATGTGAATTTTTTCATCACACCACCTTTATCATTACCTCTAGTATGTTAAATGATGGGATTGGGTTGGATTTGGGTGTACCACTTCATGAGCCTTGTCAGTTATAGATAGTAGCGATGGAAATTACACTGTCATCAAGGTTTCAAAAATCTGGAAGTTATACGGCTAACTATGCCCCTGGAGCTCGGCTTTGATCTTATGTACAAATTTATCCCTGTTGAAGTTTCTAGTTTATGCCAGAGGTGACTGGGAACAAGATGGGAAAGAGATGGTAATGATAACAATTAAACGGGACAAAAGAGAACAAAAGTTTAGGTGTTACAGCAACAACGCCTAGACAAACTAATAAACAGGAACACACTAAAAGGCCATCATCTAAGCCTCAAAGCTTTTAACCATACAAAGCCTGCGGAGACATTTCACCAGCAGCCATGAAGTTTGTCTCAGGGTTTCCAGTTGCTTTAGCTGCTGAGCAACGAGCCATGGTCGGCGAACTATGATAAGAGTTAGAAATCGAACCCAAAAATTTCAACTATTGGGGGAGGGGGGAAATAGGTGAGTACCTTCTGGAAATAGAGTCTGTGAAATAGAAATCTTCGATCACTGCCTTGAATGGTGTTGCGGTCACGGGTGATCCTTTGTTCTGGTCGACTAGTTGAACCTTGCTCAATGAGGAAAGAGAGGATGGCTCCACAACATCATAACGGCGCATTACAGGGCTCACCTCCTCCATGCGGTCACGAAGGGCTTCGATGTCGTCATATGCCAGAGGGGTGTTGAGGAACTCGCTGGTGGCACGGATGATCTTCCAGTCATCACGAGCAGCACCAGGCAGGGAGGTTGCAGCACGAGTAACTTGAACACGTCCCTCAGTGTTGATATAAGTACCAGACTTCTCGGTGTATGCAGCACCAGGCAGAACAACATCTGCGAGCTGGGCGCCTCGGTCGCCATGGTGTCCCTGGTAGATGACAAATGCATCGCTGGGGATCTCAGACTGGCTGACCTCATCGGCCCCGAGGAGCCAGACCATCTTGGCTTGCGTTTGGGCAACCTGTGGGGATGGTGTGGTGAAACCGACCTCATAAGCAGCCGCGCGAGAGGCAGCACGCTGGAGAACGTTGTAGCCCTGCCATTCCAGAGTATTAAAGTTGCTTGCGTGCTTTTCAACAAAGCCACCCACTGCCTCGAAGATCGCCTTTGCGTTTTCGTGCTCAGCGGCAGCACTACCAACGATAATCATTGGTCGCTTAGCAGAAGCAAGCTTCTTGCCAAAGGACCCTGAAAGAGCCGACTTTAGGGCAGCGACGTCGGCACCAAGGTGTTCGAAATCGAAGGTGCTCTCGAAGCTCTCTCCGACAAGTCCGATCTCCAGGTCAGAGCGAAGGTACTGTTTGCGGATGCGGGCGTTGAGGACGGAAGCTTCGTAGCGGGGATTCGTGGCAACTAGAAGAATAGCATCTGCCTCCTCAATTCCGTAGATCTTGGAGTTAAAGAGGTAGTTCGAGCGGACATCAACACCGTGAGCAATGGGCGAGCTGCCTCCGGGTTGATCCAGAGCGAGATTATCGGATCCAAGCTTGTTAGCCAAGTCCTTCATGGCAACCAGTGACTCAGCATCCACAAGGTGTCCAGCAATAGCCTTGAACTCATTCTCCTTCGGCTGAATCTTTTGGTGAGCGGATGCGATTTCGGTCAGGGCCTGTTCCCACGTCGCCGGGACGAACTTTCCATCTCGGCGAATCAGAGGTGTGGTAAGCCTCTGGGTCTTCAGACCATCGCACGCAAAACGGGATTTGTCGTTGATCCATTCCTCGTTGATATCGTCGTTCAGTCGTGGAATTACCCGCATGACTTCTACGCCCCTAGAATCTATCCTGACGTTGGAACCCAGAGCGTCGTGCACATCAATGGATTCGGTATGCTTCAGTTCCCAAGGGCGAGCACGGAATGCGTAAGGCTTGGCAGTCAAGGCGCCAACGGGGCAAAGATCGATAATGTTACCGGAGAGTTCAGAGTCCAAGTTCGTCTCGAGATACGTTCCAATCTGCATCTCGTTTCCACGGCCGCTCGTTCCGAGTTCGGGGGCGCCGGCGACATCGTTCATAAATCGGACACAACGAGTACACTGAATACACCTGTTCATGGAAGTCTTGACAAGGGGTCCAATATTCTTATCCTCAACTGCGCGCTTGCCGCCAACCTCATGGAAACGCCCACGGTCGGCACCGTAACGCATCGACTGGTCCTGAAGATCACATTCTCCTCCTTGGTCACAAATTGGGCAATCAAGAGGATGATTAGCAAGGAGGAACTCCATAACACCCTCCCTTGCCTTATGCACGAGCGGAGAATCTGTCTTCACAACCATGCCGGGCTGCACAGGCCAGGCACAAGAAGCCACGGGCTTGGGAGCCCGCTCTACCTCGACCAGACACATACGACCTAAGGAGAATATGGGTCAGTAAGACTGTTTTAAAACGCGTAAGTGCCTTTGGATACGCACAGTTACCAGCAATCAATAGTTTTCTTTAATTTGGTTAGCAAGAATGTTATATACTCTTTAGTGTTAGGAGGGGTGGTTTGGCGTACTCATGATAACAATATCTGTATTCAACTGTCAGTCACCATTGGAATCGATTGATTTCAATTCATGTCTATCCATACCTTGGGATTGTCACACCCGCCTTCTCGCATGCTTGAATAAGAGCCGAACCAGCTAAAACCATGTAAGCCTTCGTCCTCGAGGGTCGTTCGATATGCCGAAAGGGTATCACCTTCTACTGAGACTTTCTTGCCATCTATTACGAGTCCAAACCGTCAGTATATGAGTTACAAAGCCTTTAATGGAACACATGAGGCCTTCAAGACATACCAATTGTGAGCTCCACCTCGGCAGAGCGAGGGATTGTCGTAGCGAAGGTTCTGGGATAGTTGACCTTTGCAACCCGGGCGGACCGGGCGGCCGCACGAAACAGTTGCGGCCGCATGCTGTGAAGGAAGCAAGTGCAAAGGGAAGGATTGAGGAGGCCTTAATGAAGGGCAATGGGGTGCGGTTGCCGGTGCGAAGCTTTGGGCGCAGCTGGTATCTTCGGACAGAGCACTTTTGGCGTTGGGATTCTTGCTCGAAGCCCGTCTGGGCGTCACTCACAAATTGCCGCCTTCGGATTGGTTCGGCTATACGGCAAATCATTTTCTCCGAACCACACATTTTTGTTGTTTGCTCAGCAGATTCCGACCTTCTTCTTTCTTTCTCTCTTTCTCTCATCATAAATCTCATTTCACGGGCATGTTTATTGTAGGGGGTGGGGTTTCACTGTCCCCCCCTCCTCTGCATCATGATCCAAGAGTAGGTGCCCTGAGCTGGAGCTCCTTAGGGTTATTCTTATCATTTTTTTGATCTGAATGCCTGGTGATGGTGAAGTTCCTTACCGACAGCGGCGACATTCCTTAACAGACAAGCAACAAAGCACTTGACTTGACTGATGCATACACGTATATCTACCGGTCTCCACCGCCCTTTTACCTTAACCCATCCAATGGACCCTGTGTGAACAAGTGGAAGATCGTCCACAAGCACGAAACATATTCACCCCTTTTTTTCCTTCGAGGACTGAAGGTTGCAACCTGGTTTGTTATATACACGCGTAGAAGCCAACAGTTTCCATCCCATCTACGGACATTTTTTACAGAAGGTTGTATGTCCCTGTGATGGACAACAAACCTTGAGTAAATAAATCTTTATTTCGATCCTGTAAATTGGAGAAATCGTCTCATTGCAGCTTTATGTCGCTCTATCATAACACTCATTATGGTACAATATATTTATGCTTTGTTCATGACTCAACACCGCAACACCAATAAAATCAGGTAAATGCCAGAAAGGGATGGCCCAAGATGGAAGGGAAAAAAAGAATTTGAAAGCTGAAACTAGGAGTCACTTGCTTGCCAAGTGGTTTCTTGCTTAGTACCTGGTGGTAGCCATGTTGTAGAGCTGCTAGTTGCTCTCGAGCGGCCACGGCTAAGATCATCATCTTTCTTCGAGCTACCTGAAATGAAGACCTGGTCCTCAGAAAATTGCTGGCCAGCAGTTTTTCCTGGGAGATACGCGTAGCCGCTAGAATCCCGCGCCTTGTTTGCTGGCTGGGTATTCAAAGGGAGCACAGTTTCTTTCGCATGAAAGTGGTCCGCATTCGCTTTTCGGTCTGCAAGATCGTCATGGCTATTGCGATCGTAGAGGTAAAGGCCCAGGAAAGTGAGTGCGATGCCAAAAGCTTGCACTGCGGTAGTCGAGCTACCGAACCATACAATGGCAACGACAATAACAAATACCCTCTTGACCAGAGACGCCACCGAATAAGATACCGGCGAAATCATAGATAGGAGAATAAATGCCAAGATGTTCTGCGCAAAATGAGAGACCCCGTTGAACACAAATTCAAGAAAGAGTGCGCCATGATCCAAAGAGTCTTTCTTTCCAGATAGGGAGATCGCACCGTCCTGCATCAGATCAAAGATCAAAGGGTAGCCTTCAGATACGAACCAAATTGGTAATGTAAGTAGGAAGGCTAGCCCGGAGCAGTGATAAAGTAAATTTAGCTTGTCTAGTTTCCGATGACCAGGTGTTTGCATGTCTGACTCCGCTCGCTCTACTTCGTTGAAGAGCTTTTTAGAGAAGATATTTTGCGACACGAAGACTAAAGCTGCAACGAGCGCGCACATGATTCCAAAGAAATTTGTCGAGAACCCAGTGGAGCAAGCAAGCATAACACCTAGTGTCAACGGAACGAGCGAAAGGTATGTTGCACGGGCATATCGGATACGGAAGAAAATGCGGTATGCCAGAACGGTAAATAGGGGAGAGAGCCCTTTAATGGTATGCACGAGCGAGACGGGTATTTGTGAGGTGGCCATAGAGCTAAGTATATGCCCGGCAAGCTGGAAAACAGCCAGGGGCAGCGCTGTCATAATTATATCACGGGATGGCGGGCGAAGGTTGTGCTTAAGCGCCGGTATGCTAGATTTGAGCCACGGAAGCGCTGTTGATAGAGAAGAAAGTACTATACACCATATCGACACAAATGCAAATTGAACGATAGTGAGCGTGATGGGTTTGGGGAGCGCATTGAGTATGGATTTCGAGGATGTGTTCGTGAGCGCAGAGGTTAGGTACCAGATCAGGCAAAGGCCCTACGTGGGGGTAAGCGGCGGCTTTTGACGGTATTGAAGAATGGGGGATCCTACTATGAGTTTGTACGAGACCGGGGCCCGGAGAGCTTGTGCTAATTCCTGCGCATTGGCGCTGACACTACCATTGCGTGTTCTGATAGCAGTGATAGTCTCGCTGATACTTTTTCTCGGTTTTCGCCTCGGATCCCTGGCCGATCTACTTGCATAATCAAGTCCTATCTTCCCTGAATCCCAGCGATCACTTGGGGAGTATCTCACGGTGGAGCTTGGGTGAAGTTCGGGTAACTCGTTCTGGGCATCATGTAGCTCGTCAATGAACGGTGGAAATTTGTCAAGGGGGCTTGTCATCGGTTGCGAGCTGGAGCCTTTCACTGGCGTTTGCAGGTCCGATTGCCGTATCGAAGAACGTCGACCGATGCCGGTGACGGTCGTTGTGGTCATTGCCTGATGATCCCCTATATGTTTCTTGCAAATTTAGCGAGGCAGGCATGCAAGAAAATTGACTTTGCGGTCGAGGTAAAGGAATTAGAGGAGCCTTGGATATCAAATGTGGGAAGGAAGTAGAAGATGCTTTTGGCTCCTCAAAAAATCGATTCAACAACAGGGTGGGACGCTGCGAAGGTGGCTCCTCAGTAGTATTTACGATCCCAGTCGATACGGTTGCGGGATGTCAGGGTTGGCGAGAGTTGATTAATGGGCCGACTTTTCAGCGGCTGTAATTCGCTGCGGCACGGAGTTTGAACCTTACTACTAGTACCAGATTGTGCTAGTGCCGCTGGCTGGTGATGAATGGCCTCTGGCAAATGAACTAAGAGAATCCCGCACGCCCTTGGAAGCTTGCTCAAAGATGGTTTGGCAAAGGACCACCTTACGGACGTAATTGTTGGTATATTACCTAGGTTTTCATCTGTAATGATTGTCAAAACTTACCTAGTATTTATTCACCACAAGTGAAATCTGTTTGTTTTTATCCAGAAAAAAGGAATTGTTGTGAGTTCCCTTATAGAGCCAAGAATAATAAATCCAGGAACCCATTTTAGGGCACTTAACCTTTGCTACAAATAATTAGATACCTTATGTTTTATGCAAGAGAAGCACAAGATCAATGACTTCAGGTTAATTTCATGATGGGATATAAAAAGAAAGATCTTCTTATTGGCGTTAAACCTAAAAAGAGCTTTTGACGGGGGACTCCGTACTTCGCGTACTCTTGGCAAGGGGTACTCGTTGAATCCACTCACTGCCCGCCTTGAGAGCTTCCAGTTTCGCTTGACTTCTGATTGTCTGCTCCTACGAGCTGCTCGAGTTGAGAATGGCATATTGCTTAATCCCTGTTACATTATTTGTCACAATTTTGTTCTGGCTTCAGAGTAGCACGCGATATGGAATAGGAATCTTGAAATCGACTTTTCCAGACTCAAGTAACTCACCGGTTTCGTTCTCCCGGAAATGGCAGGTTCTTGGGCCATTTAGATGTGGAACAAGAGGTTAGTGCATGTCCGAGACACTTAATACTTACAAAACAATTTCCTCTGAATCAATGATCCATCCTTAATAATTGTCACTCTAGAAGCCGTCTGGGGGGCGGATCCCTTAGAATATTGGGGGGGATTTAGTAATTTGTCGTATAACGAAGAAGTGGAATTTAATAGTCCACTGGCCACCAATGGAACTGCTCGATGGAACGTGATTGAGGCCACCACGTCGAGCTTTACTACGGGGCTAGGCAAGGCCGAAATCGAAGTGCGCTTCCCTGAGGTAGATTGGAGCTTTCTTCAATCTATATATGGGTGGTCCGCTTTACAATATCAAACCTGGATACGGGGGAAATTGCGACTAAACAAATCAAGCCCCCAATCAATGGCGATTTATGCAATTGGTATTCTGGAATTTTCGATCAACGGTAAACGGCACTTTGGAGGTGATTTTTACAGCTATAGGAGAGCACCGTTGATATTAAACCTACCTCCAGGGGAGCATGTTATTGAACTTCGTCTTATTCGTGATGTCCGAGCTCTAGGTGGACTTGAGGAGCCTACAATAAAAGTGGCAATCGAAGCCGAAATACGGCGTGAGATTATTAGTGTTGACGAACAAAGCCTTCTAATCCCTGAAACTACTAATGGGAAGCTCGGGAGTGTCTGGGCCTCTATAGACGTGCAGAACAATGTTGATGATTGGATTGAGGTTCTCTTAGTCTCATCTGATGTGGGTAGCAAACAGTCCCTAGGCGCGTGGGAGCATATGGTAGCTAACTAAATTGTTAGAAAGTTCCTTTGACAATTAAAAAAGCCTTACATCTGGCGCCGTATCAAATTCGGCCGGTAGTCTTCCAATTTACCGCCAACAAGATATTGGAAGACAGCTTTCCGGTTGATGTAACATACAGGGCTTTCCAAGACAAGGAGGTGCACAAAATCATTCGTTTTTGGGTGAAATTCGCCGACAGGTCAATATTTGAACCCCAGAGGCTTACGTACCTTCATCCTGCGGGCATAGTCTCTTATGCCATTCTACGCCCGCCTCTGCTAGACTCTTCTTGTGCTAATAATCAAATGAATCACTCTGTGCCGCTTATGATAGGTCTCCATGGTGCTGGACTTGAGGCAGACAGCCTACAAGTACGTCAGATGTTGGATGCCGCGTACGGTCTTTGTGCATGGAAGCTGTTTCCCAGCGGCGTCACATCATGGAGTGGAGATGACTGGCGTGAGGTTACCCCCATTTTACCATATCTAGCGCATTATTTTGGCTAAATTAATTATTACTTGGGGCTTCCTTGCTTATGTCTGGATAGATACCTGGGGTGTTGCCGATATTAAAGCCGCCGTGAGTGCAGTTTCTGAATGGATAACAGCAATAAACCCGGACGGCCCGGAAATAACACCAGATGAGTGGGTTGCTATAGGTCATTCAAATGGAGGTACGGAGTTTTGTTGGCAACATCATCGCGCTTGTTTATTGACAGAGGATCACAGGTCAGGGTGTATGGTTCCTTGCAACGCATTACCCTGATAATATGCTTGCCATTGCGCCAATATCGGCTTACTCTTCCATCGAAAGTGAGTTCTGTAGCTGGTCCTTATTGACTTTAATGTGCTAACCTGATAGATTATGTGCCATATGACCTGTGGCAAGATTCGGAGCCTCTGTTATTCTCTATCCTTCAACAATCCCGATCTAGTTTCAAACACGAGACGTTAGTAGAAAACCTTGCTGGAATCCCAATACTCCAACAGCACGGCTCAAAAGACACGAATGTACCCGTTTACCATGCACGCCTAATGCATGAACTCATTGAGAAAGCCCACTGGTCTTCTCAGTATGATGAGCTGGCTGATAAAGACCACTGGTTTGATGGGGTGATGACAACACCGTCTCTACTAAATTTCTACGAAAACTCTCTTCGTTCTCCTCGAAGCACAATCCCACATACCTACGTCCTCAGTGTCCCATCCTCTGGGGATATGGCGTCCAAAGGGGGTGTATATGTGGATCAAATGGAGTCTCCAGATATGAACGGCCGCATAAAAGCCCGTCGAGATTTGAAAAGTAAGGCCTTGTTCGTACAGACTCAGAATATCTACCGTTTTCATCTTTCTGCTGAGGTTTGCCAAACTGGGTTTCCTCTTGCTTTGGTAATTGATAATGCAAGTCAGCCCTTTGAAGTCAACCTAGATCAATGCGAATCTACATGGTACGTCAAAGATGCCCTGGGCCGGTGGACAGTGTCGAAAAATTCCGACTGGCAGGGGTTAGACCAACGGTATGGCCGCCAAGTAGGCGCAATGGACGCTATACTGCGTTCCGAGGGATTATTCACAATCATTATGTGTTCAGCTGGGATTGAGCATGTAGCTCTTCAGATCAGCCGCAATCTCCTACAGTACTTTGCTGCGGATTCCCACATAACAAGCCAGTATGACCTAATGACTCCTCCTTCTCTTGGAGACCAGGAAGCCGGATCCGGAAACATCGTTACTCTCTCTATCGGAGACGACAAGTTACCAGGGCCCGCACACTTCTCATTTCCTATTCGTATTGGTGCAGGCCGTATATCATTATTCAAGGACTGCTATCGGGCTACCTCTGATGGGTTCGTTGATATTGATATTACCAAACAATGCCAACACAATTACACCTATTCATATGAAAACGCCGTCGGTGCGCTTTTCCTCCGCCCACTGGAGAACCAGGGACTGGAGCTAGTGGTATGGGGCGCAGACATTAACGGCCTTGAGCAAGCCGCGCGCCTTGTACCCACGCTTACTGGAGCTGGCCAGCCAGAATTTCTTATTCTAGCTGATAGCTGTCGTTGGAAAGGCCATGCGGGACTATACGCTGCCGGTCATTTCGATAAGTTTTGGCAAATATCATCTGGATCTTATATAAGAACAGGGATATAACTAAGACACAAGCTAATCCGGGATCATCGGCTGGGTCACCAGACACCTTCCGCTACATTAACATTGACTGCCAGTCTGTTCAACACATACTAAGGGACAGCATACCGTGGATGCACCTAGAGCCTCGGCTAAGGTGGGTATCGACGTAATATTCTGTCAATTTGAAGTCTTCAAGATGATTGCCAGTGGCCTTAAATAATGCTCTATTCCTCGTCTATTTTAAAAGAAAGAAAGAGCCCGGGAGACTTTGTAGACTGAGCTTAGTTGATCTATGTACATTGCATGTTTTTGTACTTTTGAGTTCATAGATTGATTTTCTAGATTGAAATGGCACACTTGTGCATGACAGTCACATCTCATTTAAATATGAAGACTTATACTAATTTTCTGTGAGAGTGAGAGCCTTGCTTCTGTCCCCAGGAAACCCATAACTATCTGGGCTATACCAGCAGTGATTTCTTCTCTCCTCCCGAGCTACTACCTAGACTTCCACCACATCCTTCCCTTTCCTTCTCCCTTTCCAGTCGCCGCTTCCTACCTACAAACCCGGGACGCCTCATATGTTGCGTCTGTTTATATTTTTAAAATCTCTTTACTTTTCATTTGCTTTTTTATCTTGTTCAAAATACTGCCATCTATCTGGAGTCTTCCCTGGACAACATACACCAATCTCCGCACTTACAGTCATCTTTTACGTATCTTCTTCACTGCTAGGTTTCAGTTACTTGTGAGAGAACTTGGATCTTGTGCAGTGTGTTCATCTGTTCCACGTCCTGCTCTCAGCCGATTTGTTTACTTCCAGATTTCGCACACCAATTCGTGAATCTGAAGACGAAACTTGCCATCAATCTACTCAAGATGTCTCGAATTTCGTCTGATTCTCCGGAGTTTGGTCGCAAAATCTCGGATGAGGACTCATTTTCAAATGGTGACGTTGCTGGAGTGCATTCTATACGTGCTGGAAAAGAAACATCGGTAAGTCGACAATTGCAAAAGGACGTATTCCCAGTACACTGAATATGCAGCCAAACAAGCATTTGAGCTCTTCATTTAATACTCCCGGTCCTTTGATGGGGTTTAATCATGCGAAGGCCTCATCACCAGCCGATGGCACTGAGGATAACCCTTCCACTAAGGTCGGGCTCCCATTATTTTAAGAGTCAAAGTAATAAAGCTGCTCACAATCCTAGAAGCAGAAGCTTGACCATTCAAAAAATGCCTCCTTAGATGGGGATTCTGATATGGAAAAGCTTCTCGCAAAACTTTCGCCCAAGCCACAGGCATCGGATAGCCAGAAAAATCTGAATCAGGTATGGCTCTCCAAATTATCTGAACAACAAATTTTGCTCAAGACGCAGAATCAGATCTTGGCTAGGAGCAAAGCGCCTGGATATCATCTGGGCCTCGATAAATTCCCTAGCTTGATTACTCTTACTGAGCCTCCCTCTACTTCTGTTCCTGCAGATACCGGGAAACTGGATTCCTTAGACAACGATGCATCCGAATTGCATCGATTGAAGCAAGAGCTGCTCGCTGCGAATACCAAGATTGCCCTGCAAGAGCAGGAGTTAGCCCAGACTCGTGTTATCAAACATACCCTAGACCAGGCTCTAGGTCCCCCATCCGAAGCTGATTTTAACGAGCGAGACATCACAGAACAGACCATCAGTAACCTACAGAATGCTTTCAATGCATCTATTCCGGCTCCCAATCTGCTTCAGGATGGCTGGAATGCGCAGGATGATTCACATTCAGACACTTCAGATGCGCTCTCTGCTGGTGCCTACAGTAGAGCCCGTGGGTTTTGGGCCCCTCCTAGTCAGCAGGTGTACAGTATTGGGGTGAATGCCGACAGAGCTTATGGCGAAACTCTGCCTGTGCCTGGCAGTTCCTTTGGACAGGAATCAGGCAGGTTTTGGGGAACTTCGACAGCAAGTCCTAGTATTCCTGGGTGCTCTTCCTTCCAAACCCAGCGTGTGCTCTCTGGACCTTCTCCTGCCCCTTGCGGTTTTGATGCCTCATTCTCTGAGGAGCAAGCTAGATATTTGCAAGGCCCAGGTTTTGGCCCCCGTCCCCAAGCAACTCAGGTGGGCCGTACCGGATCAGGTTTTCCTGCACAAAGCTCCCCCTGGGGTGCATTTGCTCCCAGCTCATCCGAACACGGTTCGAAATCACCCGTGAATAAACCTAGCAACACCTACCAGCAAGTTGGACTCTACCCGATCCCTCAATATCACCGACGTTCTGTTGCCTCCCCACTCTCCCCAACAGCAACCGAGTTTACATCTCCGAATGCGAGCTCAGGGTCCTGGAATGGTTCATCTGTAAGTATCACACCGACATGTCCCTCCTTTTCCCTCCAGCTTACGTGCCTAGGCGGGTAGCAACTCAATTCAAACCTACGTTTCACCACTCGAGCCGCTCAATTATCGCCGACTCCTTGATAAGAATGTTTCCTGTGACTGGAAGTACATAGTGGATAAAATTGTTTGCAACAATGACCAACAAGCGTCCATATTCCTGCAGCAAAAACTGAAAGTTGGAACCACAGAGCAGAAATACGACATTATCGAAGCTATTGTTCATCAAGCTTACTCTCTCATGGTAAATCGCTTTGGAAACTTCCTCGTTCAACGTTGTTTCGAACATGGGACTCCTGAACAGATCGTTGCAATTGCCAATGCAATCAAAGGCAACACTTTAAGTCTTAGCATGGATCCATTTGGGTGTCATGTAATCCAAAAAGCTTTTGACTGCGTGCCTGAGGAGCACAAGGCAGTCATGGTTCATGAGCTCCTACGAAGAATCCCAGAAACTGTGATTCATAGATATGCGTGCCATGTCTGGCAGAAGCTTTTCGAATTGCGCTGGAGTGGCGAGCCCCCTCAGATCATGGCAAAGGTAAATGAAGCCCTACGCGGAATGTGGCATGAGGTTGCTCTGGGCGAGACGGGAAGTCTAGTGGTTCAAAACATCTTTGAAAACTGCGTCGAGGATGAAAAGGTGTTCCCCCCTTTCTTCTTGGCCATCTTCCTTGGGTGGCCAACATTTTGCGCCTGAATTTCGTGTGAACAATCATGCTAACAACTAATTTAGCGTCCAGCCATTGAAGAAGTGCTGGTCAAGATCGATTTACTCGCACATGGCCAATTTGGAAATTGGTGTATTCAACATATTTGTGAACATGGCGCTCCCCATGATAAAAGCCGTGCCGTTGAGCATATTATTCATTGGGCCGTTGATTACAGTATGGATCAGTTCGCATCAAAGATTGTAGAGAAATGTCTGAAGATAGGGGGGTCTGAATTTCTGGAACGCTATCTTTCCCGAGTCTGTACTGGCCGTACTGATCGACCAAGAATGCCTTTAATTGATAGTAAGTCCGATATTCCTAACATATTTTATAGAGCCAGTCCTAATCTACAAAAGTTGCGGGGGACCAGTACGGTAACTATCTCATTCAATGGATTCTGATGAACGCTGCTCCTCATCAGCGTGAGCTCGTTGCTAGTCATATTCGGTAATTCCACCCCATCTACGGCATTTCTAGACGAGCTAGTAACTGGTTTCTTAGAAAGCACATGGTTTCCTTGCGTGGCTCTAAGTTCGGCTCACGGGTCGCAATGCTTTGCTGCAATATGTCTCATACCACTCGTCCAGGGCCAGGTACCGGCATGCAAATTGGCCGCTTCAACGCCTTCAACGATGACAGGTTCCAGGTGCCTAGCCAAAATGGAGGACGCTTTGCTCGAGGAAGTCAGTGGAACACTGGCTATACGCCATTTCGTTAAAAACTTCAATCCAACTATTACTTCCTAGGGCCATCTGTTAAAAACATGGACACAACCGATCAAAGTCATTGGTTCTATCTGATATTTCTTTCAATGTGATTTGGGTTCATGAATGTCCTCTACGTCTGGCTTAAAGCTTTCCACATTTACATTGTTGGGCTGGGCTACTAAGGCTTGATATCCTATGATTATGTTCTTATTTCGCGTCGCCCCTTTGCTTTTGACCTTGCTTTTTGTTAGGCATCCTTCGATTCTTTCTCTATCTTTAGAACTGAAAGCTAGGCAATAAACTTCTATCTTTTTTCTTGTATGCATGGGAGCATTGAATATGTGGATAGAACAGCAGTGGACTATGGGATAGACAGATGTATAACATGGCTCCTTCTTGAGGAGGAACTTTTATCCCATAGCACCCCACCCTATCTAGAAGATGTTCTCGAGTCTACATGGCTAAAAATACCTTTGACTGTGAGCGTCATCTGTTTGTAGCAAGGTCTACCCTTGGTGGAGTGTGTGACTTGACAGGTTTTAGATGTCTCGAGCTTTATGTGGACTGTAGTGAGCTTTACTAGAATATCTTATTTAGGTTCTAAAAAAAAAAAAATAAATTATGAGCTCTCGCTAGATTCCTCCCTTTCCCAGGGTTTTAGTCGCCTCGGCCGCGTACTCGGAGCATCATGGCCTTCAAGTACTGTGTCTGGTATATCTTGAATTCCAGGAATCGGTTGGCCGGTGGTAATAAGCTCCACTATATGCGCGAATGAGGTGGGGTATGTTGGTTGCTCTTGGCCAGGCACCGGTTGATTGGATGTATTTTCAGGCAAAGATTGTGTGGGTGGTGTTGGGGAGCTAAGTTCTTGCGCCTGCGATTGAGATGGAACTACAGGTCTTGATTCCAACCAAGATCTATATGTTGCCAAACTCAGAGGTAACGCAAGATTTTCCTTCCTAAGCGGAGGTATGGATCAGCCATGCCCACATAGTAAAATGCAAGGGGACGGGGGTGGAGAGGCAACAAATCGACTCAAAACGAACCTTGAAAAATAAAAGCATTTCGCCTGAAGAACCAGATCATCATCTCGACTGATCTCCACCTCTGATGCCGGAGTTTCCGGGTGACCAAGTATAATGGAAAGGCCCTTTGCAAATTCCTGGTCTGTGGTGAACGGATACGAGCTCAATTGCTCGAATACCGCGGTTTCTGATAATTGGGACTTCCCCGCTTCATCGTTTCGAGCTTCAGCGGAGGAAGAAAGATGTGATGACATTGTGTTGGCGGTTGTGGGAGAGTATTATTCAATCACGAGGGATTTTGTTTTGACCCCCGTTCCTCATCTCTTTTTTATAGTACTTTGAAGATGTTGTCTGGGTTTTCTTATATTTCTTTTCTGAAGCCTGAAGGAAAAAGGTGTGAGGGCGGTGATACATAGCTAGTTGCGGAGAGATCTTAGCCGAGGTAAGTTAGGTGACGTATGAAAAGGTGCCGTTGACTTGCTTCGAGTCCTGGAAGGATGAGTCAAGTTACATGCCTGTTTCGGTTTTGAGTCTTGCAATCGAATTGTGCTAATTATAATTATATGAATATCCAATCAATTTGTGATTGAAGCTCACACCTGAATAAGTGGGGTGACGATATCATAGTATCGAAATAGATTCCTCCTATGACGCCCATAGAGAAAAGAATATAGAAAAGACTTGCGGGGGAATTGGTTTTTAAACGTGATTAAATTACTTGGGGTATCTAACTAAGATTAGCGAATCTGATATAGTCTATCTACCATTGAGGCAGGGTTTTGTTTTCGCCCTGGGGCTTGTGAGATCGTAACAGTCACGAGGTGTCCATTTTATCAGAAGCGTCTTGACCTTTCCCTGGATCATCCTTGGCATGAGGTGCACTCCTGCTTTGACAGCCGGGACAATTGTGTACGACTTCATGGGCAAACAGATCACAGTCAATACAGAAATGGTTATTGCATGCAGTACACTCGTAGCGACTGCTCACGCTCATTCCCTTGGCTAGACTATCCGTAGCATACCATTGCTCCTTGGGCGGGATAGGAGGGAATGATATTCCACAGGCGAAGCAAACCGAGCTTCGAGAAGCACGCTGCCATGGAACCTCCACCCAGTTCATCAAAGGGAATAAATGATGATAAGACCGGGCAAGGTGGGTTGAAAGGATCAAAGTTAGACCGCACGAGGGGCACTCGGCGGGAAGTCCGCAAACCTTGCTACTGCATCGGGAGCAGAGGTATCCCCCACATGAAGGTTTGGAGTGGCACGCACAAAGGGAAGGGTATGTTTCAATGGTACGGGATGGGAATCCCATCATCAAGAGGGAGCTCGTGGATTGCTTTTGGGAATACGTAACCCGGGGTGTTGTTACATCCATCATGAGTTCACGGAAATGCAGCTCATTAAGCGCGACCCCGTAGCTTGTATCATCACCCCCGTTTGTTTTGGCACATAGTTCTCGGCAGATTGCAACTTGCGCCGCGAGACCCACAATTCCAACGCGAATCTTATCATTGATGAGAGTGGTTATAGTCTGGTGAATGTCACCCGGATCGGAGGAAAGTAGGGACCCAAAGATAACAAGTATCTCTCGAGTTCCGTGGCTTGGTGTATGACTGGCGAATTCGAGATCAGCTCCGATTGCTAGGTTGGGGGGAGGTGGAGGGGGTGCAAGCGGAGAAGGTGGAAACTCACAATAGCGCGCCACGAGCCATTTCAAGGCCATTCTGAAGACTGGGGAGACCTTTCGGATCCTGATCTCTGAGAGCTTGTATTGCACTGACATGCTCCGTGGGGTTGCCACTCATATCACTTATGCGGATGGCAAGGCCATCTCTTAAACCAAGGACACCAATCTGAGAGATAGGATTCTGCTCAAAAAACTCCCTCACAAACTCTTGTGCATACCGTAGCGTTAACAGATATCGCGTCGGTCGCAGGTCTTTCTCCATCATAGACAATGATAAATCCAATATTAAAATGACGTGGCGAATAATCCCTCGTTGTAATGGGGTGGTATCTCTCAAGAGCCTGCAGGGTGCGATTTCAGCATTATTTAAGATGAGCCAACTAACGGGCTCTCATTGTAGCCAGATCCCTAAGCACCACTTACCTCTTCCTCTTTCCAGCTTCAAGTAGTCCGTCAACCGTAGAGCTAATCGTGCCATCTGCGCCTTCAATTAAGGTCTCCCAAGTTCGTGAAACCTCCCACTCTGCTCCACCGCGTTGCTTCTTTCTTCTGGAGGCTGCGGCGGCCTCCCGAGACCCTTGGAGGATGTTGCCATCAGCTTCATCTTCGGAGATCTCTCCAATGTATTCTTCATCGGAGTCTGCCATTATTTCTGAGAGTGTTGTTTCGCCAAAGAATATTAAAAGCTTGACTTTGGCTTGAAAATCGGTCTTCACGAAGTTCAGTGACGCTAGGATTGGCGACAATAAGAAGGTCCAAGCTCCGCCGCAGCTCCGTACCAAGGAATTCTCACGTTTTTGATCGAGAACTTATTTTATTTTATTTTTTTTAAAGAAAAGATCGATTTACTTCTACCTCACTCCCTTTTGAGACTTACTCCCTCATTTTGTGGATTCCGACCCATTGACTGCTTTTGCCCCGAGAATTCTGCCTCGAAAACCACAGGTCCTCGACAGTAGACGTTCAGCGTTGCCTCAACTCGATGTGGGGGAGAGGGTGTATCGCGTCACCCAGGTGTGCTGGCGTTTCTACTCGTCTGCCTCGAGTTTATCGATCGGTCCGATTACTATCCCTCTACCGCCCCTCCCCCTCCTTCGCCTCCTCACCATCACGCCCAACCCCTCCTTCTCGCTCCCATCTCGCCTCGCGCGCACTTTCGGGTTGTTTAGTCAGGCCCGGTGTATCACTCTCCACTAAAAGACATTGCTCTTCGGAATTTCGAGCAATGGCATCTGCAGATCGGGATATTCTGCCCAGCGTGTGAGTAGAAGCTACAATGATCGCACCTTATAGGGCCGATTTTACAATCCGAGAAGCCGCTTTTTATTAATGAAACTCCAGGGTCAAACCCACTCACTATGATATATCGCTATTTGACCTGCAGCTTGGTGGCTCGTGGAACTACAAAGGCACCGTGAAAATCTCCTTGAGGGTCAGCAGCCCCATCAAAGAAATCGTTCTCAATTCGAAGGAGATTGAAGTGCAGACTGTAGAGATTGTTGGGAAAGATGGTGTGTGCTAAATTATTACTGCTTCTTTGGTCAATCTGACTCTTGACCACCGTGGACCGGCTAACAGCGCCTCTGCTAATTATTTAGGCGCGGTATTGGACAAAAAATCCGATATCACCTATGACGAGAAGTCGGAAAGGGTGACCTTCAAATTCGCAAAGGACATCTCTCCGTCAGATGTTGTGGTCTCCATCTCGTTCACGGGAACGATGAACAATGCCATGGCTGGTTTCTATCGCTCGAAGTACACACCTGTGGTCGAGCCGACTGCGGATACACCCAAGGAGGGCGAGTTCCATTACATGCTGAGCACTCAATTTGAATCCTGCGATGCACGCCGAGCTTTTCCTTGTTTCGACGAGCCGAATCTGAAAGCCACGTTCGACTTCGAGATTGAAGTTCCCAAGGGCCAAACTGCTCTCGGCAACATGCCAGTCAAGCAAGAGAGGGAAGGCAGCACACCAGACCTTAAATTTGTTTCCTTCGAGAGGACTCCAATTATGAGCACTTACGTCAGTATATACTGTTGTCCTGTAAGACCCCATAACTAATCCGTGGGCTCCATGTTTAGCTTCTTGCTTGGGCCGTCGGCGATTTTGACTACGTTGAGGCCTTTACGGAGCGTAAATATCAAGGAAAGAGCATTCCTGTCCGAGTGTACACTACCAAAGGCCTCAAGGAGCAGGCTCGGTTTGCCTTGGAATGTGCTCACCGGACCGTTGATTATTTCTCCGAGGTCTTTGAGATCGAATATCCTTTGCCCAAAGCAGATCTCCTCGCTGTGCATGAGTTTGTAAGCTACTTGCGTCACACCCCCTGCAGGCAAATGTTCATCGGCTTATTTGTGTTAGGCTATGGGAGCTATGGAGAATTGGGGTCTCGTCACGTATCGTACGACTGCCGTTCTCTTTGATGAAGGAAAGTCGGATACTCGATACAAAAATCGTATCGCGTACGTCGTCGCACATGGTTTGTCTCCTTACCAGGACTACAGAGATCCTGAACCTGGCTAATCGAAATGCCTTAGAATTGGCTCACCAGTGGTTCGGCAATCTTGTGACTATGGATTGGTGGAACGAACTGTGGCTGAATGAAGGGTTTGCAACATGGGTTGGCTGGCTTGCTGTCGACCATTTCTACCCTGGTAAGTGGCTCTCCGGCTAGTGGCTACTGATCACGTTAATCTAATTTATTTCAACAGAATGGAACATCTGGTCTCAGTTTGTTGTACGCAATTCCCGAGGTAATTTGACATGTTTCTTAACAGGAGGTTGACTGTTGCATAGGCTGAAGGTGTCCAACAAGCGTTCCAGCTCGACTCATTGCGCGCGTCCCATCCAATCGAAGTGCCTGTACGAAATGCGCTTGAGGTCGATCAAATTTTTGACCATATCAGCTATCTCAAGGGAAGCTCAGTTATTCGAATGCTGAGCGACCATCTTGGCCGGGAAACTTTCCTCCGAGGAGTTGCCCAGTACCTCAAGGCCCACGCATACGGTCAGTCATAATTTAGAAAAAAGATGATACTGTTCGCAACACTCAGCTGACGATAACTTGACTGAACAGGTAATGCCACCACCAATGATCTCTGGTCTGCGCTCAGCAAGGCATCCAACCAGGATGTTAACAGCTTTATGGTAAGAAAAACCTATGTGTATCTCCTCCGCCTTTCTTTCTAATGGCTCTGTGAAGGATCCCTGGATACGCAAAATTGGGTTCCCTGTCGTGACTGTGGCCGAAGAGTCTAATCAAATTAGCATTCGCCAAAACCGATTCCTCTCGACGGGAGATGTGAAGCCTGAAGAGGACCAGACGACGTGGTGGATTCCTTTGGGAATCAAGTCTGGTCCTAATTTGGCTGCCCAAGAGTCCCGTGCTCTTGTTTCGAAAGCGGACACGATTCAGGACATCGGGCAAGCTTCTTTTTACAAGATTAACAAAAATCTTTCGGGATTCTATCGCACTAATTACTCCGCCAAACGACTGGAAAAGCTTGGCCAATCCCTCGACTTGCTGAGCACTGAAGATAAGATTGGATTGATCGGTGACGCCGCGGCTCTGGCTGTATCCGGAGAAGGTACAACTGCTGCTTTGTTGGCTCTCCTGGAGGGCTTCAAAGGAGAGCAGAACTACTTGTCAGTTTTCTCTTTCCCTTCTCCTTTTTAAAAGGTCGATAAGTACATTCCTCTAACTGATGCATTAGGGTGTGGTCTCAAGTCTCTTCTTCTGTCGGCAACTTACGGTCCGTGTTTGCACAAAATGATTCTGTAGCCGCGGGACTCAAGAAATTCGCCCTCGAATTGGTATCCCCAGCTGCCGAAAAGATTGGCTGGGAGTTCAAGGCTGACGAGGATTATCTTACTGTACAACTTCGAAAACTTCTCATCGGAATGGCAGGCCTTGCAGGCCATGAAAGGTATAGTAGTTAAGCAATTTCTTATCCTCCAGAATATATAGCTGACACTGTAACCCCAGCATCATCGCGGAGGCCAAGAAACGCTTTGACCTTTGGGCTTTCGCTCAAGATAAGAGTGCGGTCCATACAAATCTGCGTGCGACTATTTTCAACATTGCGATTTCAGAGGGCGGGCGGAAGGAGTTCGACAGCGTAAAGGATGAGTATCTCAAGACCGACTCTGTGGACGGCAAGGAGATCTGCCTTTCTACTCTTGGGCGTACCAAAGACGCTGAGCTGGTCAACAGCTACTTGGACTTTGTATTTTCTGACAAAGTCGCCATTCAGGATATCCACAGTGGTGCAGTTTCGTTGGCAGCGAACTCCAAAATGCGGCACTTGCTGTGGGAGTACTTGAAGAACAACTGGAGCGCCGTTGCAGCTCGTCTCTCTGCCAACAATGTCGTCTTTGAGCGTTTTGTGCGCATGGGACTTTCAAAGTTTGCAGACCACAAGATTCGGGCCGATATTGCTTCATTCTTCGAAGACAAGGACACCGGTGCCTATGACCGTGCATTGGTGATTGTTGCGGACAGCATTAGAACAAATGCAAATTACAAGGATAGGGATGAGAAGCTGGTTTTGGAGTGGCTTCAAACTCATGGTTATGCCTGATCGCATGCGGGGAAGAAACCAACCATTTGAGATTTTGAAAATGTCACTATGTACATTGACCAGTAGAAATCGAATTTTGGTCATTTCGTAATAGCCTCCTGGCCTGACTCTGTGCTGTCGGGCGTCATTAATATTAAAGTCTTCTTCATAATCTGATATCAGATTCCTGCCAGGTGGTTGACCTTCATCGGATGAACGCATCAACCCTCTATCATTCGACGTTGATCGTATCGCTTGAGAGCAAAAAAAGGTGAAAGCCTATTAATCCAAGGAAAGTGGAGGTTTATTTTTGACTAGGACGCTAGACCATATTTGGCGGTAGGCTTGCCGTGGGACCAACGTGAAACGGTCACAGGCTACCTGCACGCTGGGCTCATCTGCTCTCCTGCACTCAGCAACGCAACCGCCATTTCAAGACCGCCGGTAGTCCATCTGGCTCGACTCTTTCAAGCCCCGTTTACATCACTTTCAAACCGCTATTTCTCTTCCCGGACCAGCTACTATCCCCGTGTGTCCCATCTACCTCTACTTTGTCTTCAAGAGACCCGTCTCGGTAGCAGATATCTTCCCTCTCATCCATCATGAATCCTGAGTGGTAAGTTTGATCTGTCTGCCTACATATGAAAATGGACCCCTACCGCTCCTATCTTACAACTTTTTGGAGTTTCTTCTCGCCTGAGCGCTTTGATTATTATCCTATTTCTATCCCTTCTTGTTCATATTGCTAATAATATTGCGTAAAATTAGGGTGCTTCCGATCTCTCCTACCCATCCCCCGAACTCTCCTCCGCTAGAACACCGCCATCTGCCTGCTGGTTTGCTAACTTTTCGAATAGATACGATTACCTTTTCAAGCTCCTCCTTATCGGAGACTCTGGTGTTGGAAAGTCCTGCTTGCTGCTCCGATTCGCAGATGACACTTACACAGAAAGCTATATCTCTACTATCGGCGTCGATTTCGTATGTCTACTCTCTATCTTAGTGACCCATGCCTTGCCTTCGCTCTACCTTCTCGATAGCCGTAGACTCTGGAGGAGAACTTATTCCATGCTAACTAGTTTTTTCCCACTAGAAAATCCGTACCATCGAACTTGACGGCAAGACCGTGAAGCTTCAGATTGTATGAGCTCCCGCAGTATCTCCTAGGTTTCTTTGTGTGACTGACAAATGCACAGTGGGACACCGCCGGTCAGGAGCGCTTCCGAACCATCACATCGTCTTATTACCGTGGTGCCCACGGTATCTGCGTCGTATACGATGTGACTGACATGGACTCCTTCAACAACGTCAAGCAGTGGCTCCAAGAAATTGACCGCTACGCCACCGAGGGTGTCAACAAGCTCCTTGTTGGCAATAAGAGTGATATGGAGGACAAGAAGGTCGTGGAATACACAGTTGCAAAGGTCCGCATTCGAAGAGCTACCGTGTCCACCCCCTAAATATGTTTCACGGATTTCGAATCTGTTGTTTTCATCACAGCTTGCTGATTGCTACCCTCTTTGATTTTTCTAGGAATTCGCTGACAGCCTCGGAATCCCATTCCTGGAAACCTCAGCAAAGAACGCTTCCAACGTTGAACAGGCTTTCTTGACGATGGCAAGGCAGATTAAGGAGCGCATGGGCACTGCTACTGTCAACAACAAGCCAACTGTGCAGGTTGGTCAGGGCCAAGGTGTTCAATCTGGATCTGGAGGCGGCTGCTGCTAAACGAATCATGTCACTACCCACCTGCTGCTAAACATCAAATCGGTGTGGTCAAACAGACAGAAAATACTCTAAAGTAGCGCCACATCGGCGACCTGATGTTTGGCGACTCCACCCCTCTTTTTCAGCATGGCTCGAATATGGTAATAACGAATCTTAATTAGCCGGGGGGAGGGGGATTGCTGGACTATATCGATTCTCCATGCTTTAGCCGGCTTGCCTTTGTTTCTATACAGGATTACACTACAGATTTTTTTTTCGCCATATCTTCTTCCTCGGTTTCCCTTTCCCATTCCACCGTTTTCCTCCTTTGTTTGTGTCTCTCCCAGTTTCTGTTTTGCGGCTTTTTCTTAACGGCATCTTTACATCCATTTCTTCAATGTTTCTTAGGTTGGATTCCATGCAATTTTTTGTCAGGCTCAATTAATGGGGAATGCATGAACGATTAGTGGATTGCTTGTCTGATGGTATTGCATAGGTTGTAAGATTATAAACTTTACAGATAGTCTCCCTATGTTTTATCAATCATTTTCTCATTTCTAGACTCTTGGATGATATCTAGGTAGTGACCAATATGCTGGAGGATTAACTCGCTTATATATCACTACACAGTGAGGATGAGAGATGTGGTAGTACCTAGAAATCCACAACTCTTGGAAGTTATTTCCCACATCTGCCACCTGTATCTTCAAGGTGATTGGTTTCGTTGTCGCCTTGAGTCTAAGCGCAGACTTAGAGAAAGCCTGGCCACGGTTTTCTCGTGTAAATAGTTTCCCTTAGGCAATGTCTCTTACCCGACGGTCAGACTCGACTAACGCTATTGATTTAGATAATAATAATCTAATGGCCCGCGAGCTCTTATTCTTGAGAGCTCAAGAACAGAAACACGAGGAGTGTTAATGATCTAAAAACGAGGCCAAGGTATATGTCAATGTGAATGTCTGAAAAGAATAAACAGCTGTTAGACCATAGGATCATCTGATTTAAATATCAATCTTGTCGAGTCGACATATCTCCCTCCACATGGCCTTGTCCACATCATCACATGTCACGACTCGTGGGCGAGTGACCGATTTTCTGAGTTGACGACACCGATACTGGAAGAGATCTTTCTTCCTGAAATGCCTACTGTAGTAAAACGGAGCGGAAATGGATGGATAGCTACTTGGAGTTGTGAGCCAGGCTGTATTTGAATATTATTTCCTATTCGTTTTCACACTATTTGAATTAGGCATTCTTAGTACCAATCTCGTACGTAAAATTAATTACATAAAAAAATACGAAAAAACGTCCAGGGAGAGGCTCGAACTCTCAACCTCTCGATCATCTGTGATTAACAGTCGAACGCGCTAACCTGATTGATGTTAATGACTGAAGACTTGATTTTAGGTAAAGGGAGCTAACCAATTGCGCCACCCAGACAGGATGGTTCTTCAGGCTAAGATTTTGAACTTATAACCCATTGTTAGGAAGTACTAGGAGTCCGACCGTATGCGATAGTGGGGTTCAAGTCTGAGCCTGGAGGAAGTACCTAGGTAGATACCTAGTCTTTTTGAGTGCATTAATTAACGTAATTCCCAACCGAACCGAACACCCGACCGACCCGAACACCCCCATCGAATTCAACGCGTCATTCAACTTGAAGCCATTCAAACAGCAATCATGCCACCAAAAGCGCGTCAAACATCCCGAAAATTGGTGGAGCAAGAGGGGAGGATTCAACTTGCAATTCAGGCTCTAAAAGACGAAAAAATTCCGAGTATTCGTCGCGCAGCAGAGGTTTTTAATGTGCCTCTATCTACCCTTTATGGGCGACTTCATGGCCAGCAATATCGCGTTGAACAACGTGCCAATGGGCACAGGCTATCTCAAACTCAGGAGAATACCTTAATAGAATGGGTACTATCTAGGGATACGCGTGGAGTTCCTCCTAGGCCTTCACATGTACAGGAAATGGCAAATATTCTTCTTCAAGCAGCTACCTCATCTACACACAAGCCTATAGGCAAGAACTGGGTGTCAACCTTTATCAACCGCCGTGAAGAGATCAAAAGCAAGTTCGCACGAAAATATAACTATGAGAGGGCTAAATGTGAGGATCCTAAGATTATTAGGACCTGGTTTGAGTAACTACAGAAAGTACGGCTTCAATATGGTATCTTAGATGAAGATATCTTCAATTTTGATGAAACTGGATTTGCTATGGGCCTAATTGCAACTACTAAGGTAGTTACTAGAGCTAATATGCCTGGAAAACCTCATCTTATACAGCCTGGGAACCGGGAATGGGTTACAACCATTGAATGTATTAATTCAAGTGGCTGGGTGCTTTCTACATGCATTATCTTCAAAGGAAAGGTTCATATACAAGGATGGTATGAAGAAGGCCTTCTTCCTCTTGATTGGAGGATTGAAGTTAGTGAGAATGGCTGGATAACTGATGAGATAGGCCTTCGCTGGCTTCAAAAAGTCTTTATACCTGCAACTACAGGCCGTGCAGTAGGCCAATACCGGTTACTTGTTCTAGATGGCCATGGAAGTCATCTTACGCCTCAGTTTGATAAAATTTGCATGGATAATAAGATCATTCCTATCTGCATGCCTCCACATTCATCTCATCTTCTTCAGCCTCTAGATGTTGGTTGTTTTGGTCCTTTAAAGCGCGCATATGGAGGCTTAGT